>JACJUY010000670.1:107592-192358 GCA_014220935.1 Platorchestia sp. MABIK
CCTAACCTCAGTTGACCTAACCTCAGTTGACCTAACCTCAGTTGACCTAACCTCAGTTGACCTAACCTCAGTTGACCTAACCTCAGTTGACCTAACCTCAGTTGACCTAACCTCAGTTGACCTAACCTCAGTTAACCTAACCTAAGTTAACCTAACCTAACCTAACAATGCTGTAGCTGCTCGGAGGTGGTGCTGTAGCTGCTCGGAGGTGGTGCTGTAGCTGCTCGGAGGTGGTGCTGTAGCTGCTCGGAGGTGGTGCTGTAGCTGCTCGGAGGTGGTGCTGTAGCTGCTCGGAGGTGGTGCTGTAGCTGCTTGGAGGTGGAGGGAGAGGGGTAGGCGGGGTTGAAATCCTGCGGCATTGGACTCTGTGCCACCCGGTATAAGCTTGGAATAATATAGGGTAATTTACAGCACTGAATCTATGCTCGAAAAATCAAAACCAGAAATTTTAGCGGCGCATTGAAAATCAGGGTGGGCTCGGATTGTAAGTGGAAAATTGTGATATATACTGGCTTTAGTTCTACCTCCTACTCTGTTTACACTCTATACATGATTCAATCCATTTTACCTGGAGGTGTGAAAATGAAAGCCTTAGCCAATTCTGTTTTCAGAGACATTGTTATCAGAAGGGAGGACGCACTAGGGATATCTGCTTTTCGTAGAAAAATTTTAAGAATTTAGGACTCAGTCTTTTTAATTTTTCTGCGTTCGAGTATGAAGTCCATGGCCTTAACCCCCTTATATTTTATGGTTTTCGAATTTACTCAACATGGCAGCTTTGCATACTACCTTAATTTCACCTTCTACTTGATTTAATAATTCGGTTCGATATGCTATTTTCCAGGTCAATGCCAATGTTGGGATTTATTTAGCGAGAAATGTGGCACATCACTTCCGTTGCTCAAAAAATTTTTTTTCAGCGCCCCGAGTTTTGTACAACGATCTTAATGCTCGCATATTAGTTATTATTTCTCACTTCATTTTTCTTTCCTAACATATTGCATCAAATATTTATCATTAATAACGATACAATAAGGTCCTTTCCAAAGCAGAGTTTCTGCGTGTCTTCTCTTTTGAACCATCTGTAAACTTTGTTGTGCACGATGTGCATCTAGAGACGTATTTTGGTTCCACGAACCGTATGTCACGTGCCTCCGCACTTGAGTACGCGGAAATGTCACACAACTGAGACCAAACTGTGTGCGTCTCCCTTCCATGCTAAAATGGATCCAACGAGTGCTTCCAAGGCGTTATCAAAATATCTAATTCATATTTTTCCTTCGTAGGTTTAGCCTATTATGTAAATGAATTCACTTCATTAAGACAACTTATGAACATGCGTAACCTAATGTCAACAATGTGTTTAACTGCTTCTCTAGCAATCAAATTGGTCAAACGTTTGCCAGCATATTAAGGTCCCTGTTTAATGCATTTCAAAATAAGCCAAAATTACTTCAGAAAGGTAAAACTACTGCATTGATAGGAATTTGCTTTCTCAGTGGGGACTGTGAGGTCCAGAACTGAAGGACAGGTAGGTCTTCCTTTTGTTGAAATTTAACAAGTTTTGGTTTTGTTAAGGAGCATTTTTTGTTCATTGAGGTCCTGTTGTTCACCTACTACTTCATCAACTTATATCTTTTTTCATGAAAAATAGTTCCAAATTTACTGTTCATATGCGACGTAGATCTTGCGTGTGAACTGATCTTGAGCATGGACTTTCCAATCCCTTAACTCCATGCTAAATGGTGATACTTTCTTTCCTCAATTTAGAACACCTTTGTTGTGGTTGGGGAGGCCAAACTTAATTTGTCTAACTGAATCAAATTCAGATAGTTTCATTTTAAGATTCTGTAGAGCCACCATTTTGTATTTTATTATTTCACTTTGCATTTGTGAGTCGGAAGTTTGCCTGTAAAAATTTAGACACTCAGACTTCGCATGAACTAGTGTTTGGAATTTAGTATTTATATCTATTTTTGCCCATCATTCAAGGTGAAGTCTGACATTCTTGGTTGATACATTTTTACAACAGTGTTTTCTGACGTATGGAACTGACTTGTCCTCATTTTAGTTTTTTTCAGGAGAGATGTTTTTTATTTTCTTTTTTGCTGCTCTTTAGACCTTCGGTTTGAATGAAATATGTGCAAACTAAGTACAATTTCAATTAAACTTAGTTAATTTATTTCATTTCAAATTCAGATATTAAGTAAAAGATGGGTAGAGGTCCTGGACGTTGTGTTCGTAGTTTTGCTATTTAAAAACCTTCATTTTGTTCAATGACGAAATCTTTTTCGAAATAATCGTAAGATGTAGGTAAATCAATAGGTTGTGTGCACGGACTCCACCAAATGGACCTGGAGACAGCTAAATCCAATTTGCAGGCTAAGCAAATGGCCGCAGTACGCGTGCAGTTGCTTTCAGTGGATAATATTTCCCATGCCATTCAACGAGAAAGGTGTTGAGACCATCTCTCAAATTTCCATGAAATGGGGAATCCTTCCCTACATTATGAAAGCTTATGGAGTCCATTTCGTTCAAGTGCCCGAGACTTTGATCAAATTCGCTGAAGAATATCATGCATGCAGTAGCAGCATGAACACCTTTTAAGTGGGTTTTGAGATATGCACGCAAGCACTATCGAGCATGAGCATAAACCCAATTGAAGTATCATAATTTGGTCCACACAGGAAAGCGGGTTTTGCTCTAAATCTCATTAAAGTGCAGTTGCTCTAAATGCAACTCTTCTTGCTTACTGGTGCAATTTTGGGAGACTTCGAGCGGCGTTTCAACCGCTGTATGAAAGCTGTGATGTAGGTAAGAGTTCGTTTAGGAGTGTCGGATTGGTGCATAAGTAATGTCGATTTACTGTAGATGAATGTTTTAGTCAGAATTTGTCAATCATCATTTTCTAGCTATTCTTTGAAAAATTATTTGTTGATGATTTTCGTTGTTTCTTTCCAATAATTCAAACTTAGCTTTTGTTTCAGCAAAATTCACTTGCATGTGGTTACCCCATTTGAAGATCACGATAGAAATTATTTACTTTGAGTGTCATGGAAGTATCAGTGCAAATATTGCAGACAGATCTCGTCACAGTGCTTGTGGGGCTGATAAACCAAATGAAAAAGTTAGAGACAGTTTTTTCTTTCATTTTCGAAGAGGGAATTTCCATTTGAAAGGGGAATCACAAGAGATTAACCCGTTCACGACGTATTGGTACGTATGTGCACCATTTGAGAAGTTGCTCCTTTACGTACCATGGTAGCAATGACGACCATTTCCCAGATTTCACTACCTTAATTTAAATTAGCCTATGGTGTAAAAGCTCAACTGTTATCGTGCCAATGTATTTTTCTCTCTTGTTAGAAAGGATGAGAATGGAATCAAGCAGTAAAAATGACTTTTCTATCCTGCTTCTTCAAACCTAACCAAGCCAACGGTAGTAACCGCGGAAACGTAGTGAACGTGTTAATAATAAAAACTTTGATTCCCAAGTGTAGCATCTGCTCTTTGCTCTCTCAGGCTGTTTGAAAAGCATTGGAAAAGCTTGAGCAGTAGAAAAATGAAACTTTGGAAGCGATTGAACCTCAGAAGGGGTTATCATAGAATGTGTTACATGCGAATGACCAACAAAAAATTTATTAGAAAGTTTGGGTGATGATTTTTACTTTGTTCTTTATATTCTTCTGATAACGATCCTTCCGACTACATTCCATCTTATACCTATGTAAATTTTTTATAAGCGTAGCAAGTGTTAGGTTATTGTAAGATAAAATGTTAGTGAAAACCATAGAACATCTGATCAAAATTAAATATTTTTATTTTTCCCAGCATTTTATTCAAACTACAGGGTGCGCCAGAGAAACTTACTTATTTGAAAAAATTCCCGCGCGGTGAGTTGAGCGGGTAGAGGGGCGAGAGGGGGCGCATCTGGAGATGGAAGTTCCCAAGTTTGTTGCTCCCGCCAGTCAGTAAAC
Organism: Platorchestia sp. MABIK; assembly: GCA_014220935.1. Taxonomy (NCBI): domain Eukaryota; kingdom Metazoa; phylum Arthropoda; class Malacostraca; order Amphipoda; family Talitridae; genus Platorchestia; species Platorchestia sp. MABIK. The sequence continues at coordinate 111,570 of JACJUY010000670.1, forward strand.
CTGCCTGAAGACGCGGTGGTTTTTTTCAGAGACGAGGCTCACTTCCACATTTCCGGGTGCGTCAACAGGCAAAACATGCGTTATTGGTGTGGTGTAAATCCACGTGAGCTTCACCAGAAGCCACTTAATTGTGAGCGAGTGACTGTCTGGTGTGCGATGTCGCGAATTTCAAAAATCGACTTCATCAGTGTATGCGCAATGGGGGTCGCCATTTATCCGATGTCATTTTCAAGACAACATGAAAAAAAATTGGGATATTGTATTCTCATATAAAAAATAATTTAAAACAATAACTGAAGTACTTTTGTTTTTATTGACCTTTCAAATAAGTTTCTCTGGCGCACCCTGTATCTTTAAATCGGATTATTTACGCACCCATCTGACGGCAGCATCAGATCTAAAAACTATTTCGAAACATGTCCATTGATTCGTATTCTCTCAAATTGTGTTTCTAAAAATTAATTACTCTAAAGTTTTGTAGTTCTTTGTAAACAAGTTTGCCCTTTCAATAGGAAAACAAAATATGTAAGACTTAAACGTGTCGGCAGCTCGGTCAGTCACTCGTTCCGCTTGTTGTCTCTCACCTCGTGTAGACTACCAGAGGTCTTACTGTATCCCAAGGCGATACATAGCTTCTTGTTAAACTTTCTGCATTCAACAACTAGTTTTAAATCAAAATCATTACGAATCGAACGTCATACGAATAGTTATAGGATATAATGATTTGAGGTCTCGTCCCACCTAAAGGCCACTATAAACATTTATGATTTCAGAAAATTAATTTCGTTGGAGCGACCACCAGAATAATGTATTTCACACTCTCTATGAAAATTGCGTTTTGTTATTCGGTATGATTCTCAACGAGATATCTGGAAGGTTCAGTTTTCCTGTAAAGGGCAGCATGTGATTTTGAATATAATGGGATAAAAACACCATTATCTGAAGAATGTTTATTTCAGATGAAGACATGAACTTCAAGTATTTCCTAAACCAACAATGACACAGCCAATATCCAAGATCTAACCCAAGGGAGATACGCTCCATCACACATAGCTTACACTGCGCAAGTAATCAACGTTTTTTTGTCCCAACAAAAATAATGCTTGCTACTCTAATGCACTCGAGATAGCAACAGCTCTTCAACTAATTTGTCCCGAGGGAAAACTACATTCAATTGCAAAAGTTCAATGCGCAACACAGGTCGCGCGTAATGTGAGTAACCAGCTTTGGGAAAGAACACACGAAACACGGCGAAGGATTAGAATGTCCTCGACGACAAATCAAAATCAGGTACTCAGGATATTACAGGAGCTTTTTGAAGCGTGGATTTGTTTAAAAGGGTTTAGTGTTGAAAATTTTGTGAGGGTGAACAGTATAATTTAATTATTATATGAATACATTTTTCGTAATTGTTCCTCCACTTCAATGGAGTCCGGATAGTTCATGAATTAGGTGGGAGAGTCAGAAAATCAAAAGGCATTCTGATTATCTTTGACCCACAGCTGACAGAAGCAAAACTCTAACATATTTATTCGAAGGGAAAGAGTTATACGCAACAACATCGAGACAGAGAGAGTACATCGTTGGTGGGAAGATAAGACCAGGAAGATGGCACTGAAGAATGGCTATAGCTAGTTACCTACCTAAATCACACATAACTTACACAAACATGGACGTGAAAAAGTTCATGGCTAGAAAGAGAGCGTAGAAGATCTTTGTACACTATACACTTGGTATGAGGTTCGAGGATGGAGTCGGAGGTTGACCCTCAGTGTGGTTCACATGTTATACAATAGGAAAATAAATTATTATGAATACTTATACCATTTCTATGACTCTCTACATCAATGGCCTTCACACTGGAAGACAAAAAACAGTAACTAAGGTCAGCACGTGACATTACTATAAAAGAGGGTCTCCTTCACTGGGAGGCTCTTCCAAAGGGAAATGAGTCTCGAGAAGTCCTTCAGGAGCAGAAGGTTGCAAAAAAACATCGTCTTCTTCGGGAGGGCTGGCATCAAACGCGCTAGAAGAAGACTCAAGGGGGGATAAAATAACAGGCATGGTTGCCACCCGTCTTATATAGTTGTGCCCTGAATATCGATGGCTCGGGGAGTCGCATCTCCGTCGAAGGTTGCTGTCCGAGGGGTACCGTCTGCTACGGAGGTGCCGCGAGCGCAGCCTCTCTTTAGGGGTCGGTGGAAACTTGACGAACATAGAATTGGACTCCGCGCCTAGCTTCAAGCCGTTCTCCACATCACAGTTTTTGTTACCACCTGCCAAGAACAGGCGCTCTTCCGGCGATGAGTCTTCAGGTGATGCTTCTGTATCTAAATCTTTATTAACACTCATAGACTGTGAAGAGATTGTACTTAATTTTCGTGGAATAAATCCAACTGCTAACCCAGCCAAACGATACGTGGGGGTGAGAAATGCAGTCACTTGAGTCATGTCTTCTTCCTCAGAACTATCTTGTTCGTAAACGCATGAAAGATTATCTCGCGTAACAGTTTTGTTCCCACCTACAGCTTCACAAGCGAGATTGTTAGTTAAATATGTCTCACGTTCAACAGCAGTCTGTCTTTGTAATTTAGGCTTCGTCCTTCTGAAGCTATTGCCGTTCTTGGGAGCATGTTGCAGTACCATGACGGTCGAATTTACTCCACTTCGACTGTCTGCTCTCCGTTCCCGAAAAGACCCTAATTTGAGGGACATCTGGGAGTCATTTTTCCCCAGGACTCGCGAAGCGCCGCTAGATATGTCCGAAGAGACTGATGATCGAGAAATTCTCCACGTTGAGGTGGAGGCAGTTGTCGCTGAAGAATCATTTCTTGACGAAGACAAATTGCTCTCCTGAGAAGGTTTTCGGGTCAAATACCACGAGCTGTGTCGTCGACGGTCTAACAACCTCAGGGACAGAGGCATTTTCCCCCGTCTCCAATTGTCGGAGTAAGATGAACTGTACGCGTCACTTGACATCGAGGTGGTGCGAAAATTTTTGTTGGCTAATTTATTTTGTTCGTTATTAAACTCGTTGTTCATATTTCTCTTTGATCGTCTGCGGTGACAATAAAGAAATTTTAATAGAGAAATTCGGACCCTTTGCCTGAAATTCGGAGGAGGTTGTTTTTTTGACTGGCAGTTGCAGTCGTCCCCGTTGGAGCGCGTGGACTGCTCGACAGCGCTGTTGGTGTGCGCTGGAGTCTGCCTGTTGCTGAAGTTGGACGAGTGGCGACAGCGGCCGATGCCGCGCGTCACACGAGATTCTTCAATGGTTTTGCACAGCGTAACGCAGTCCTTCTTGAACTGCTTCGTTAAGAGCGCGTACAAGAATGGATTGCAGCATGAATTGAAGGGCAGAACGAATACAGTGAATACTTTGGCTTCTTCCAGCGTGATCAAATGGAAGCCAAATGCTGCCGTTAGAGAAAAGAAAGCTATAGGAGCTAAACAAATAAAGTCCGTAAACACCAGCAGAGCCATTCGCTTCGCTATGCGAGAGTCGTTACTGTTCCAAGCTTGGGACCCTCTAATCGAACAGTATATTTTCAGATAGCACATCATTAATATGACGAAGGCTGAACCATTAATAAACATCAGGATCACTACATACATTAATCCACCACCACCTGTTTCAAAAGGCAAACACACCGCGAACTTGCGATAGTCGGACACCCCAATGAGCGGCAGCGCGGCCATGGTGCCGGCGAAGACCCAGCCGCCGAGCATGACGTAAGCGGCGTGCCGTAATGACAGGCGCTTGTTCAGGTGCATGGCGTGGGTGATGGCGTAGTTCCTCTCGAGGGTGATGACGGTCAGGGTGTACACAGAGAGCTCTGAGCTCAGCACGCCTATGAAGCCCGCAGCCTGACAGCCTGTTGACATCTGCCAGGGTATGGCGTACATGCGGAACTCGCCCAGAGTTGAAGCGTCCACTACGGCCAAAAAGCCTGCAGATCACAAACCTTGCGTCATTTTTGAGAAGGAACCGTCTTAGTTGTGCACAGGGTTTGAAGTGAGCTGCTTAAATTTGTTCAATTTTGAGGCACCAAATGCATGGGGAATGAAAGCTGCTAGAAAAATGTATTGGTAAAAAAAACGTTTGGAAATGATGTTCAAATATTCATTACATTTCATAGTATTGAATGAATACCTTTTGCAAGCATTTTTCAACCTGAAGAGGCCCATTATTTTTAATTTTTAAATTTTCGAATGTACATTGCAATATGTACATTGCAATATAAGCTGCTGAAAAAGGCTAATTAGATTTTTTGGATATTTACATTAAATAATGAAGTCGGTTTGTAAAGTAAATACGATAATTTTTGAGACAAATCGAACTCTGTAATAATTTTGCGAAAATAGTTACAAACTCTGATTTTGTAGAATATAAATGAACACCATTCAGTGTAGAATAAAAATTAATTTAAAAATCTATGGGATTGCATTAAAGATTAGAAAAAAAGTTCAAAATTGAAAGCAGAGAAAGTCAATATCAAAGCCAAAGTATCGTAAAACGCAGTAGAGCAAAGTTTTTGTTGCAGGATTGACTTGCTAACTGACGCAACAATTCTTGCTAAATTTTTACAAAATTTGAACGCTCGACTTTCTGTGAAATGCAGAGAATATTTGAAACCTCAGTGCCACACAGTAAGTAATGGTTTTAACATTCCCTTGTTTCCCAAACAGGAGCGTATGATTACGAAGGTAATAGTTTTGGACTGCACAGCCTGAGCATTCAATCATGATCGGTTCAGCCTTGAAATAATCTAAACAAATATGTTTATCTCACACCTCATCAAAATCACCTAGCCAAACATTCATCTAAACTGGTCAAAACAGACTCACACTACGCAAGTACTACTCGTACTCGTGTGCTACTCAGGCTACATGGGTTCCATTCAGTTTTTCTCGTTACATTCTGAAATCATTAAACTATGGTGATGCCTTATCGAGATAAATCTCTATGAAGATAATGAAGTCTTACCGAGATAAATTCCCATGAAGATAATGAAGTCTTACCGAGATAAATCCCCATGAAGATAATGAAGTTTTACCGAGATTAATCTCCATGAAGATAATGAAGTCTTACCCAGATAAATCCCCATGAAGATAATGAAGTCCTACAGAGATAAATTCCCCTGAAGATAATGAAGTATTACCGAGATAAATCTCCATGAAGATAAAGAAGTTTTACCGAGATAAATCTCCATGAAGATAATGAAGTCTTACCGAGATAAATCCCCATGAAGAAATCGGCGAGCGCGAGATTGGCGACCAGGAAGCGAGGCACATCGAGTTTGGACCTGGCGAAGCAGAGCACCACGACCACCGTCCCGTTGCCCAGCAGCGCCAGCAGGAACACGATCCACACGCCGCACCGCAGCGTCCACCAGTCGAACAAGTCGCGACACGGCATGAACGGACCTGTGGGATCGCCAATACGAGCTAATTACGCACCGAGAATAATTGAAAGTGCCTTAATTTATGATCACTGGAATAAAAACAAGAGTTGAGCATAACTTGATAGGTGGTTATATGCTACACAATTTGGCTGTCGTCATTTTATTTGAACGATACTGACGGATTACCGATTCCACCTCGCAAGAGATCATTTTTTCAGTTCTGTTTAAAGATTTTTATCGTTAGTTTCTTTGTGTGAAATAAGTGCTACAGATCTAATGAGCGATCCTTTCACAGAAATTCCCGTTGTGGAAATAACAGGACTGCTTAAAAAACATTAAGATACGGGCTATAATTTGTTTTGGAACGTCTTTTAACTCTTTGACTGCGAAAATTTAAATGGTTTAAAAAAAATTTTCGGGGGAGAAAGTTGTCAGTGCCTTGAAGTACCAGTGAAATTCCCCTAGTGTGTGTTTTTCGCTCAAGCAAGCGCCTACTTCTTTATTTTAATTTGAAAAATTATGAATCTTCAAAGCTCTATGCCTTGCCGAGAGAAATTATCTTACAAATTATTAACAAGTTTTTGCCCAAACTTGTCAAAAAACGAACGCACTTCAGAAAAGACTTGCTCAAGTTAAATAGAAATATTATTGAATATGTTACACGGACCTTGTGGCGTAAACTGCGAGGTAATCAACGGTAATTGACGCGAGCAGGTGTCTGGAATGTGTAAAACATAGTTTTATGAAAGCTATTAAATAGCCTCTTCATTTTTTTTTCCGTTTTACTCTGTACTATATAAGCATCGACTTCAGAGAAGTAGCACAATTAAGAGTACAAGAATGCTTCAAACTTGAGCCCTTGATGGAGAGTGCTAGACAAAATTCAAATCGACGCCTTCGTTTCAACACTTAGTTTCCTCACTTTTGGAGGATCTATCGTTCTCGCACATTTGGAAAATACGAGCCCCGAAAATGTTAGGAAATTTACAAAGACTTTACTTGTGACAGAATTAGCAAGGCCTTCAGGCTCGCCTGTTTTCCACTTCCCTTGTCCTGCAGAAGCCCTCATTGGAGCTCTTAAATGGACCTGCAAAGCAACACCTTCTATAGAGCCGAACGTGTTTCTGCGCGGCGTCTTAGTGTCATTGAAAAAACAACTCGTTTTGAATTTCAGTTTAACACGTTAACCGCGTTTCCTCCACGGGTGTTAACGGTTGGTTTGGGTAGGTTGTGAATAACAGAAGAGGGAGGTAAATTTAACTGATCAAGTACATTTTTATCCTTCTTAAGAACTATGAAAAATAAATTGCAGGACAGCATTTCACCTTGTAAAAGTATTTTTTTTGAAGAGGTCTCGAAAAAAATGAAATGCCATTCATTTAAACCGGTACGTTAATGAGCATTTACCTAAGGGACACATTTGGCCCAATACGCGAAGAACGTGTTAAATTTCAAATGAAATTTAAAATAGAAGTAGACCATTCGTGACCTGTTACGCTAGTTTTTATACGCCTGCAAATTGTTGAAACACCGAGAAAGTGATTGATGAGCAGTTTTTAGGTCGATATCAATAAAAAATATTTTAACAAAAATTAAAAAATTGGATGCTTAGAATGGACACTTATGCCAGACCGTATACGCAATACAGCGGGTGAGATAAATATGAATTATACAAAGAAAAACGGGAATTTCCCATCAGCATCAGAGAAAGTTGTGTTTTCGCACACTGAAGATGGAAAGCTAACTTTATCCGTTTCTACAAGTAGAGAACAGAATTTCACCCCGTGTTATCACTTAAAGCAGAGTGCAGACGTTGCCAAGTAATCTACCACACACAATCATCAGTTTTTTAAAAAACATTGAGTACTATTAACATCCAACACATGGTCAAAAGTTCATTTATCACAGCTACAGAACAGCCAAGCTAGTGATTGAAAATTAAACATCTTTGTTTAATTTACGCTGCTGAATACAACGTTGGTATAAGAGCAAACGGAAAGTAAAACGTGGATGTGATACAGTATAACTCCTGAACAACGCAATCGAACAGAAAGAAATGCTCCGAAATCGGGTACACACAAACATGCTTTACATATTTCCTAAACAGCGAAGGTATACATATAGTGGCGCCATCCATTGATTGCCGAGGAATTTACAACCATTCATAATGACGGAGGCAATTTAATTAAATCAACATATTAGCTGTTTTCTAACATACGGATGTGTGCGTTTTTAAATAAATATTTTCCTATTACCTTGTTTACTCACTTTAAAATAAGGTCTTGTCCACTTACTGGACTATATTGCACATTACCATTACCTACGAGTTCATATATTTTTCCTAGGAGTTTATCCAATATTGTATTACGATTTAATAATTTAGATGCTTGGACTTGTGCAGTAAGCTAATTCTCAATTCATGATTATTTCTTTCAGTAGTAAGTCAATCAACCCATCATAAAAAATTTAAAGAAAATGCATTATTTGAGAGTAAACGTTGAAATTAAATTTCAGTGACGTAAAGGTGAGGACATTTTTCTTGAATGTACACTATGGAATCAAGATTCGACCCACTTTTAAAACAATTCTGTTTTCGTGGGACTTTTCCGACCTGATCACCCGCAAAATCTGTGGCCTCTCAGAGGTTCGGAGAAGTTGGAAACTAGGGCTTACAAAAACCTAAGTTTGACGGAACATCGTCTCTAAGCTATTTTGCAGTAAACCTTCAAGTTTGTTTCAAACAGTATCAGGAAGCTCTCTAACTTCAACCGTCGTGCTCGTCAGAAATTTCCGAACGAACTGCAGTAGAAAATCAATGACGCGAGTCGTGCGAGACTCAGAATAACGGCAAGCATGAAAAAGCACAAAAATCAATTTCTGATGGCGTCATTTACCTTCAAGCATGCTTTAGCACGCACTCGTGCGTAGTGTGATTGTTTTTTCTGCGTCTATACTTCTAGGTTTGCTTTACTTTGAGCACCGGACGTGAGTCAGTGTAACAATTAATGGTTTGAGTCACGCGCATAAGCTCGTATTACGCAAACAGTCTCGGAGAAGACTGTAGTCATAATGTATGGACTCACAAATAAGACGCTGCGCGAACGGCTGTCTACGCTTAATCAACCACAAAAAGATTTGCAAGGCTTGCAGAAAATTACAATATATTTTCCGAAGTTCATTGAGATGGATAAGTTAAGATGCAATGGTTAGGGAAGAGCTGACGTTATGAAAGAAAAAAAAAAATACTCCAGCACCAATGTTTTCAATTGACGAGACGAAGAAACAGCACTGTCAATAAATTAGACATTAAACACGCTCATGAATAACAAAAGGGAAAATCAATGCATTGTATAAAGGAAATGCCCCAGAAGGACCTCAACGAAAAACATGAGAGCAAAAAATAGAATTTAGTTAAGCAGAGATGAGAAAATGTGATCGTGCGCTTTCAGAAAATAGATCTCCAGGTAATTGCAGTAGACAAAAAATGTGTGTTTGTCATTATTAAGCAAACCATAAAGACACATAATATCCTTCGCGGCTTCCAACTTTCAGTGATTTTTTAAAATGGAAACAATACTGTTAACACTCTCAAAATATAACGTTACGGCTTTCAAAAAAAATGTTACTAATTTTGAAAGGCACCTGATGAAACATGCAATAACTACGACTTTAAAGTCCACTTTTAATTTAATTGATCTTTAATTACATAGGACATCTCATTAAATTTGAAAGTATGCTTAAAATTCAGCCATTCTGGTAACTTTCAGCAGCATAAGTCATACGAAAAAAATATGAATTGAATTTTAAAATAAAAAAAAATATGAATTGAATTGAATTTTATGAATGATGCAACAAAATGAGGGAGTAATTTTAAATCGTACGGAGTTGAGCTGTTGCAAAATATTGCGCGTAGCTTATGACATGATGGATGCATTCTGAAAAACTCGTAATATAAAGTGAAGTTTTTATGTCCTTCTAATTAGTAACCAAATAAGATTTGCCTTCGCTATTATACTTGATGCTCAAGTCGCTAAATTTAGAGTAATGAGAATTGTGAGCACGATGCCGGCAACATAAACAACGTCTCAGGAAGGATATGCTTATCGCAAGCAATATTGTCGAGAGCAGAGCACAATAACTAACAAATCAATATTGTAAACTCGTGAAAGTCTTCGAGGTTGTAAAAGGTAACCAAGTGCAAGATTTTAGAACCGAAAATTCGATGAATCAAGTTATAAAAATGAATCTTAAGAGAATAATTTGATCACAGAAAAAAGGATTTCTTCCTCCCATTAGGGCTAAAGAAGAAAATGAGAAAAGAAATATAGCAATCCTTTACGACAATTATATTCGAAAAATTTTCAAAAATAGCGAGAGGAAAAACAGAAAAAAAAAATTTAAGGGCATGACAAAATTTGCTTAAATGAAATAACTTTACAGGAACGATGAGGACCGAGGAATAATTAATTATTAACCTTTTATTCTATTTTCAGTTGTTCTTCAGCTATCAAAGCTAAATTTTTCATCTTAAATGTATCTGGCCATCCTATACTTCACGTCAGAATTTCAAAGAATTACAATATTCTTGAAATCATAATTAGCTTGAGACTCCCTAGGAACCACAAAGGCGACATCAAAAGGAAGACGAGACTGTTTAGCATGAACAGTAAAAATTAAGCGGGGAATATACGCAAACGGTGTGCTCCCCTGCAGGATACCCTGACCATAGGAGCAGTAAATTAAAGGGAAGAAAGAATAATAAGAGACAGCGAAGAAGGCATGAAAACTGAAAGAAGCAAGGTGGGAACGAAAGACAGAAATGCCGAAGGCCTATATCTTTATAAATGAGGAACCTTAATTATCATTGATAGGCATTTCACTGCCCTTTCCCCCAGGGCCAGTCCCATAGTGCAGGAAAAACATGGTGCATCCTATACTGTAGCCCCCCAAGAAATTCATTTTACAATTAAAACAAAACTCTAGTATGCAAAGTCTCCAACTACTACTTTAGGATCTCGCAGATGGAATGCCGCAATCAGCATGTCATCGAAGTCAATTGAACGTCCTGTTCAATTTCCGTCTCCAAGGCTGGCATTTCCACCATTGAATTCTGTAAGCCGTATTCTTTTGCCGCTTCTGCCAACGCACTCCTCTCCACAGGTTGATTGAAAACTTCAGGTGCCTTCAGCTGAAGAGTTGTCCCATTAAACTCAAGAAGCATCAAGGGCCTCAACCGCTCCTTAAAGTTTGAGACTCTAGTTATAGACTTTAATTCATGAAATATGAATCAAATTATCCATGAAAATAAGACTAACTAGCTTAACCGTTTCTAAAACAAATCCCTTTTATATTAAGTTTTCAGATATGTCAGAAATACAGTAAAATTTCTAGAATTTTAAAAATCGGATGTGATTTCCGAGAGGATCTGCCAATTCAATGAAGCATAATCGGAACACTCTGTTCATGTACGCTAAAAATTACACCGCAGTAAGTCTGTGAATTTTGAACAAGAGGTGCTCAGGGTAAATCGGATTTTGCTTGTACTATATACAATATAATATTATATACAATATAATAGCTTGTACAATATAAGAGCTCGTGTTTTCTTGACATTTATGCAATTTTCAATCAGTACCATATTGGGTAGGAAATCTTTATTCGAGAATTGCACTGGTGAGTCATAACTCACGATGTAGCTGAATGTGATTGTGTGGTAATTCACAACTAACATAACTTCGAAAGTCATTCCCTCGCTGCTTTGCATTTTGAAACTCAGAGAGTGAACGCTCGTTCTTTAGTGCACCATATATTGAGTTAATTATACGTAGAGTGCAGAGTATCCTTAGCGCATTCTGAACTTTTTTATATTTTTTCACCGTGGGAAAACTAGGCGAGATACAAGATAATCGGGCACATTATAATATATATGTTCTATTTCTGAGGGATTTACGCTATGTTCTACAAAAGAGACCGGGCGTCACGAGAGGGGTCTCAGAGCCACCTGAAATCGAAATCTCCAAAGCTCATGACAAAAAGTAGCGTTCCGCCACGTCACTCGTACGTTGTAGCATGGAGTGTTTAGGAACAGAGGTTAGAAATTCTGACTCTGAATAAACTCTCGAAGGATTAAATAAGAAATGAACACAAAAACACGTTTACACATGAGGGTCGTGAAGACTATCGTTAGAGCCCTTTTAGTATTGCTTCTCACTATTTCGCAATAATTACTTAACCCAGTTAGAGATTAAAAAATAATTCAAATTCAATATGAGTTCTTTTCATAATTTATTAAAGGTCCTAATTTAAATTCCACTGCTTCAGTGCTTCAACAAAAAGACACTTAATAAAAATTTAATACCTAACTGACACACTTAAACTCGTATTATGAAAGATTTCATGTTTACATATCCTGCGATGGGGAAAATGCCTTACATCAGCAAATTATCTACAGTATAGTATTTACAGTAAACAAAGTATGCTTCACGGCATGCATCCGTAACTTACCTTGACGCTCATGCATTTTGATTTAGTATCAGCGATCGAATATTCCCACATAATTTGGCAATAGATTAGATGTTAGTTTAAGCCTCCCTAACTGCTACAACGGCGTTCCAACGAGAGAAAGGAGGAAGGCCGTTTAGTATGGCCTTGAAGGGACGCGGAATCTATGCACAAGGTCCATAGAAACAGAAAGTTCAGAAAGAAGTGCATGAAACAAGATAAGAAAAGTTGAAGAAAAAGTAGTAGGTGCTGAAAAACAGGACTAGCAATGAACGAAAAATTGAGGGTCCATAATGAAACAAAAACATTTTACTTCAAAGCAAATAGTGCTTACCTGACCTAACTCTCAGCTTATGACCTCATATTTTAACCATGGGAATGCTAATTCTCATAGATACTATAGTTGTCTCCCCCTGAGGATACATAATTTGGTAACATAGCGTAGGAGAATTTCATGCAAAAATAAGAAAAATGAAAAAGTATATGAAACCAATGGGCTGATTTAGCATAAACTGCTGTATCACTCTTCCCCAACGGAGGATCAACTCTAGAAAACATTTATCTAATTTTGAAACTAAGTTCCCAAGCTCCTCGGCATCATATGCTGTTGTTCACGGATTTCTTGCAGGCATTTTGCTAAAAACAAACGCATATTACTGAAAGCGAATTTACCCTGAGATAGACTGTTTTTCCAACTCCTCCCCTAAGCGCCAAGGAATTTAGCTTCTACGAAAAGAGAACTATGGTCCACCAGAACAGAACAAAGTAATTTCACAAGAATTGAAAATAAAATAAAAAACGACAAGATGCTTTCCAGCATTTCTACACGACTACGACCGGTCAACGTAGTCCGACTCAAGGCAAGAAGTTCTCGTTCATCACGCCACATCCGAGCAAGTCTCACCAGGCTTTGGGATGCAGAGGACCGGCGCCCGAGGCACGGCGCTGCGTGGCGTGGTGAGGGAGACAGGGGCCTCGCCGACCGCCACCTCAGGAGTGAAGTCCTCCGCCAGCTTGCTCCACAGGGCACCAAAATCTTCTCCGGTGATGTCTGGCACAGAATGGCGTGCTTGAAACAAGGTCGAATTTTAAGGTGCAAGAACTTAAAATTAGCTTTAAATTCAGGGGAGAGAGAATCACAAGGAAAAAATAACATGGTATTCTTGCAGTTCGAGTCTTCACCTGAAGTATGAAATTTAAACAGTAAGATAGACATATGGACTTGGTTGAGGAAATTACTTTCTGAAATTTTCACCTGTAGAGTAGCAAAGTTTCATGATTCAAAAATCATACTATCAAGAATAAGTTTCCACTCAAAATGAAATGAATTATTCAACTATGAAGGCATCTTTTGCCGTTAAAATTAAAAGTTTCCACTTGAGGTGCTTAAAGTTTTCCAAGTGAAACACTTTACTTCTAACAGTAACATATTTCAAACAATCAAAGTTAATTATTATAAAGATTGTACGTATAGTTTTCGAATATTAACGATCATAAAAATATAAAAATTTAGCAAAACTGGCCAGAAGAATTTTTAGAAAAAATTAGTAAGTCGACCATAGCTCTGGCACAGCAGCTCAATAGTCGCGTAAGGCAAGATCGAAGCACAAGATTAAGCTGCATCCATTAATCAATCCGTCAGTTGGCAAGCAATAAATTTGTCTTTAGTTTCAGAAGTTGCAGCATGGTGCCAATATATGTCTGGCGAGAGCGCTTAAGATTCAGTACAGTTTTCTAGTTAGGGTAAGATTGAAAGTTCGAAATCTCCAAAACAGAAACCGATTATGTGCTTCAAAAATATAAATTAGTGAACAAAAGATATTCTCGAGGTCTGTGTGAACATGTGGCATCATCGTCCTAGCTCGTGCTATCCTAGAACAGATGCTTGACAACAGCATGCGCTGTTCTGCTGAACAGCACCGCACAAACAAGGCATCCACACCGAAAATTAATTTACCAACATTCCATGGAACAAATGTGAGAAACAATCAAAAGCGAGTGGGCAGGGTGCGACAGCGAAGTGTAGAAAAAGATCATTTTCCATCAACTAGGCAGCTATTAAAAATATTTTAGAGTACAATTAGTCCACGAAAAGAGAATCTATGAAGTTCTGTTACCGAGTAGTCTATCTGAAATGATTCTTTGAGGCACAAATGAGACAAAGAAAACTCGAGGGTGACTTGCTTTAGCTAGGTTGATTCAAGAGTGGTGTGGAAGTGTTGCTGCTAAGTTAAACAGGGTGGTTCAATTGAATGAAACTCGCAAGGGAACAAAAAAACGTCATTTTTTGGAAAGAAGCGAATAAATCAGATTTTTACGTTGATCTCAAAAAGAACAGTTGATGAGAATAAAAAACTTAAATTTGCCGATACATACAGTCTCTTAAATATCAGCAAATATGAAAGTACTCGTCATTCAAATACTTCACTTTAGCTCGTAAAGTATGGAATAACTCTGGATCTGATTTGTCCGGCAATAAAGAAAAAAAAACTCCATGGTAGATTTTGCCCATTTCCTTTTTTTGAAGCCTCAAATTTTAACCGCAAGTTGTCGTGGTAGCCGGAACAATAACAAAGCTGGGTTTCAGAAGGCTGAGCGTCATTTTACGGGCAATTAAGCTTCGTCGTGAATTCAGCGGCGGCCATTTTTCACACTGAGAACCGTGTCCAAAGAGAATAAATCCCAAACAAGTGAGGAAGATTTGTCTCCACGGAGAAGATACAGAATTTTTTCCGCTATCGTTAGCTCAAATTGGTTCAGCTAGCAGACATTTTATTTCGGATTTTTCAATGGCAGACGAAGTCATGCATTTCAGGTGCCCTCTTCTCATGGATAAGCCAATTTGAAAATCAGCTTTAGTAAGCTCGGTGTTAGAAGAGTTCAGGTAGCAGATTTATTCAGGCTTTTTGCAACAACCATCCAAGTTATTTTTAAAGGCCCAGTGGAGTTTTCCTGATTTGTGACACCCACTTCTAGTTTATTCAACCGCTTTATGACTTTTGAGCCCGAGATAGAAGTACAATCTGATGTAAAATGTTAAACAAACTAAACACGTTCGTTTTTTTTAAAAGGGATCATCGATTCAAGGCGGTCACTATTTAGGGTATAATTCATCTTCGAATGAAAATTTTCTTCATTAGATGTTTAGTAATGAGAGTGCAGTCCTTACGATAATTACTCATTATTACGATAACGCAATGATAGTATAAAGATGTGAGTACATCATTCAAGATCTTATAACTCATCAATAGAGCATTATTCATTAACCACTAAATTTCATTACCAGCTTGAGAGAAAAAAACAATAACAGTAGAAATTGTGGATCTCCACTTCGCCGCCTCAACCCAGGGAGGGATAATCTGTGAAGGGAGTAAGGCATGGAGCTTAGCACGTACGTGTTGTGTTACGAGTACGATGATGAGTGCGATGCAACGGGGTTATGCATAGTCGCCAAAAATATTTCACGGGGTGACGTTTTCAAGACAATTTGGCTTATGCGACGCTATTTTAGGGTGGGTAGTAGTGTACAACATGGATATCATTGGGAAGGATAACTATTTCGTTGAAAGTACACTTTTTGACATGATAGTACAAAAATACTCGAAGCGTAACAATGCAGATGCAAGGCACACAACAACCGCAACATCAAACTCAACAAGGGTCTAAAAATCCAACAAACGATGAACACAAAAAGCCCACCTCCAGGATACTGTGGCACCGATTGTTACGCTTATTTTGTTCAGTCAGCTTAGTAAACTTTACGAGCATGTATTTTGATTACAGCGTCATTCGAGGCTTTTACCGAAGAAGCAGCCCAACAGTCACCAAAAGTTGTTTTACCGTTAAACTGTGTTTTGACTGCTTGAAAATTGTTTTCCCATTTGTAGTTGCATGAAACAAAAAAGTACATCATTCCTAGATATGAAAGAAAAAAACTAAATTTGGCAACATTTTTGTTGACTTCGCGCGCTCTATACTTGAATTTCTTCAAGTCGCCAAGGCTTCCAGCGTGAGAAGCTTACTTCCAAAGCTAGAATCCGAATGCGTCAAAGGATTTTGTCGAGTATTTTTTCGAATAAGCAATTTGTGTCGGTAAAATAGTTTTGCTCTCCGCAATGTAAGTCCTCGTAACAGTAAAAAAATACTCGGAAATGCTGAACACACGCTACTGAAAAATAGTAAATTTTCTATTTGCTAACTTTAGTCAACAGTGACATTACTCGATGGGAAAAAACATTTTCGAAAAGTTTGATAGGGTAAAAAATAAACTAGAAAAAAACTCCTGCCATCAACTGCATATTGATAAAACCATGAGAATAGAATGCATTTGATGTACTTTGTTATAAGTGATTCAAGCCAAGTGCTTGTCGCTGTGCGTACGTCCATGACAACACCAGACATACAAGTAAATCCTTATTCCCCTACTCCACATCGGTGTGTGGGCTGCACAGCTTCTTATCATTGCCACGAGGTCAGTCTCAAGTCATGTTTTTGCAGGCCACGCAGCGGCAGTCAGATAATCAAACTATTGAACACTCGTATCTTTATATATTGTCTTTGCTGAAAGGTTTTCTGAACAATCGATGTTCATCTGAATTGATGTGTGTCGGGAATTTAGGTAAAACATCCGCTCTGTTCTCGCGCAGTCAAAAGCGTACGTTTTCTGAAGTTTTTTTCGTCTAAATTTACAACCTCAAAGCAGGTTTCACAGAATAAATCGTGCACGAATAGTTATTCTAATCATAAAAATCTTCAACACGTTGCCTTTCAATTACTGTGACAATTATTGTTGCCATCACCGTGTAGCGGCAGCGAAGTTAAATTGTATTCAAGTCCTCGATGGCAATCATGAATTTGGCACCTCTTTTCGTTCAAAATAGTAGTTAATAATTTACCCATTTTTCAATATTACGAAAAGATTTGTGTAAGAAAATAGTTTGGACTACCATTTCAGTCTAGATGGAAGGGATTGGAAAGGTTACAGTAATTCTGGTCTTTGTCTCTCAGAACAGGACCAATATTATTTATATTACTCTACTCTTACACATCGTGCGTCTCAGGAGTTGTTGGAGATTTCGTTCCGTTTGTGATGAATCGATGAAGCAAAATCAAGTTAGTTAAATAGTAACATTGATTTCTAATGAAATGGAGCTGACCTGGCCTTGGAAAATAAGGATACTTTTTATATCAAATATCATAAAACAATTCAGTTTACAATAATTATCTTTGGAGCGTGAGAATGTAGAAGCGTCATCGAGCTTGTTTGGGCACTACGTTAGCCTCCGCCAGTCGATCCGACAATTTAAAATAAAAAATTTTTAATTCAGATATTTTCTTGCAACGACAACAGGGTAAGGATCTTCATTTTGTCTTTAGAGCTTGAGAGTTGAATCAGGTGAGGCTACCTCCCGTAATTTGTAATTTCAAATTGATTCTATATGACATGAGATCCTCAAAACTTGTCAAGTTATTCCAGAAGTTGACATATTTTAATAACCAAATGAAAAAACGTTCAAACTAGACATCATCACTTTGAAATCGGCCTTTGCTGTAATTTCGATTTTTTCAAACACACTACCGCTCCCCATTGCGCCAGCGATTTCTTCATTTATTTGTTAAAAACTCAGAAAACACACGCATAAAACACATGCAGCTAATAAAAATATATCTGGTTGTACCGAAGTCATGTCTGTTTTCCCGTTGTAATAAGATTGAGCTCGTATTACAGAGAAAGGTAAAAACTTGTGATTTATTCCACGAGGCAATCAGTCCATTGGGGTTTTCCATACACTTTGCAGTGAAATACTTGAGCATATTTAATAATTTTTATCTTCATCCCTTCAATTAAAATGGATTCATCAACCAAGCACAAAAGACACTTAATGCTACTTCAGTTTCGCAAAGGGTGTATTCTCGAAATGGTGATAACAGCCTTTAAGATAGCCTTCGAAAAAATCCCCCAGTTGCGTTAGATGCAGTTTTATTGGAGTATAAACTTGTAGTGAATACTACAGAATTCTTTGATTCAAATAACAAAAATATCTCTGAAGGAGGCATTAAAAACTGGTAAGCAAGGGAGGTTGTGAGGCAGATGTCGCTTCTCACGGTGGAGAATATGTAGTTGAACAAATAATCATTGCTTGATATATTTTTACTTTCCATATCATACTGGTGAAAACGGACATGTCTTATGGGCGACCTGATATCAGAATTCTAAATATTTTTGTACCCTATTTGTGAAATTTTTGGATCACTCCCAGGACCACAAAAGTCATGGAAATTAAACTGTGGTGAAATCAAGCGATGACATCACACTTCATAAAATTCTGCATATCTCCTACAAGTCCATAAAGCCTTGTAAGCTCTATTCCGTGGGAATTTAACTATACATTGAAGCTAACTTATTTTCAGTCCATTCATTTATCACTGGCGATACCTAATCTCTAATCACGTGAGTGACGTCATGATTTTTATGAGCAGGCTTGATGATGTATGAAGCATTGGTTATACTCAATGAAATTCATGTTGAGTGTGTGATAGGGTATATTGGGAATTGTCAATATAATTGTCAACCAATATTCAAAGTTATTTTCAACCCTACAACAATCAGCTCAGCCAGTTTAAGTTGCATTTGATTTAAAAGTGACTTTCTTTAGACAATGTGAAGCGTGTCATCCACAAACTAAATGATAGTGGACCACACCGACCTTGATTTATCGTAGATTTGTAAGAAACTCGGTGGACAACGTAAGCCCTATCCTTATTTTTGCGACAAGTTGGCAACAAGTATCTTGATTTTTGCTTTTGAATTATCACTTGACACCAGATATACTTGAATGCTTATTGGCTGATATCAAATGAGAGCGAAAATGATTTGAATCGTGGCAGTTTCACCACTAAGTCTTCAGTTGCAATACACTTTTAGAGAACATCTGAAAATCGATCAATTGTATCTTATCATATTAGAGCTAGCTTTTTAATATTTATCGATCGAGATCATATAAATCTGACATTGTTTTCATTCCAACTTGGTACATACTTTGTTCTTACTCCAGACTAGATAAAAAGTAACAAAGACGTAAGTAAATGTGCATGTGCTTTCAATGTTTGTGCTCTTGCTACCAGAGTGCATGAAGGGACTTGGAGTTGCATGATACTACACAAGTGGTAGAAACGAATTTTGTAAGAGAGCATAATCAAACAAATTAAAAATAGTTACCATTCAGTGCAACAGATACTGAACATCATGTACACACTTTCATAACAAAAGGGGCGCAGGACAGCAACGCACAGGCAACAATAGGTTATCGAATGAGCAATGTAGAAGTTCTGTGACTTTAAACTAATAAAAATGGTCTAGGATCTAGTATTAAGGTTGTGACCGAGAACAACAACGGCAAAATTAGCGAGTAAAATCTAACTGTGAAGACATTCACCACGTAAAAGATTTTGATAAAGTGTAACAATTTTCCAGAGAAAGGCCAAGCAGGAAAGCTACGTAAAGTGTTGAAAAGGCAATAATAAATGGCACCTGATACAAAAGCCGAGTCGGTGGTAAGGGGCAGATCGTTTGGGGCCGCGGAGGAGGATTTCTCGAGGTGATTTTGTTGGATAGCAGACAAGTGGAGTTTGGGGAGTGGGGGAGCTGCAGGCCTATCAAGCGAGTCACTCTTACCCATTCCAGACCAAATATCGGACATGTTCAGTAAGAGCGAGTTGTCGAAGTCTTGAATATCTTCCACGTTGTAAATAACATCCTCGATATATTTAGGGGGTTCTTCTGAGGCAACGCCGTAGTTTTCATCTCTGCACAAATAAAGAAACAAGGCGATGTAGAACATGGAAACTTCTTCATCAGGTGATGATAAAATGTAAAGTTGGTTATGCTATTTAGACCCCAGAGTATACAAGGGTCATTCAAAATAGTCGTCCCTAGGGGACGACAGAAAATCAAACGAAAGTTAAAGAATGTCTCGATAGAGAATTGTTTTTTAATTCATGCACAAACTCCATCTTCAACACCGTGCAACAACAAGTCAATTATATAATTATGAAATTTGACGTCAGAAACTTCAGCTTTGAATTCGGCGCAGTGAGTATGTCGTCAAATTTGGAATGATGATTTTCGTAAGATAAGATACAGCTATAATTTAAATTGTGCCATTTTTAAAATTTTGCAACTACCATTAAAAAATTCTAACGAGTCGCAAGAAAAAGTCCTGGAAAGAAATTAGAATTATCAGGACCAGACCAAAAGGCACTCAGTTAAGCCATTACATGTAAAGTAGTTAGAGAAATATAGATACTGATGATTCAGTTAGGTACAAAGATCCAGAAATGCATGCCCGTTACCTCTGCCATGGGCAAGCTGAATCGGCCACTTCGTGAGGAAGGTTATATAATGACAGCAATACTTACACCCGCATGAAATGAATGCAGTGGGGATGCAATCTGAGCGATTCAGTTCCGACTTATAAAATGAAGAACAACTTAATTAACAACAGATAATGAAAACAATCAAGTGCTTAGACATCATGAAACAGAATAGCGATAAATTCCCAAGGGAGTAAAATGCATTTGATATATTTTACGATGAACAATTCAAGTTATGCGGTCGCCTTTCTTTGCATGTTTACTACAATTCTTAGCGTTTCATGATGATCCTTGCTATCATGATCTTAATCGAACAGTTTATTGGAAAGTTACTTACCGTTTGTCACAGTTATAACGCAACGAAGCTCTGGGACAAAAATTTCTCTTGAATCGTAAAAAAGGACCAAGTTACGACCAGAGAAACAATGCCGCTTGTGGAACGTACGACGGCAAAGACAAGAGCAATGGTGGATACGGCTATTCTTATTTCAAATTCTGATCGACAACTTTTAAGGTGCAGACTGTGTCGTACACTGGTAGGATACAAGAGTGGTGTACGTTTGAGTGAAAAATTATACTTACGCGCAAAGTTTTAATCAAACTTATTATAGGCATAGATGCAAAAAAGAAGGAAACTCCTTAGCGGACAAAGGCACATGTATCAAAATTTGAAAACAAATCAGTGATTCCATTATTGACGTGCTTTTCCGAACGGGAAAAGGCACGATACTAGGAAAAACATGGGAAAGATTTTGCAGTTCAAAACAAATTCAACAAGAGTTTTAGTACCCATTTCACGCACAGCAAAGCTCCTCAAAAAGGCACATGGTAGGGAGGGCACTGGAAGAAGTCTGCACCTCAAACCACACTTTAATAACTTAACTACCCATCTGATGTTTCCTGAAGTACACGAGGAAGGCACTTTGAAAAGCACTGTCAGAAGCCTTCACACATTAGCAATTTAATTATCCCCATAAGGTGCAGGAAAATACCTTAGGAAGGCACAGCAGTGGTAGGCATAGGAGAGCACGAGGGTGTGGGCGACAGGGAAGCGTTCAGGGCCGGGGAAGACGCGCAAGTGGCGGTTGTGGTGCACCTTGAGCGTGACCACGTGCTCCAGGCCCTCTTCAGGGAACTCCCTCAGGTCGTTGTTGCCTAAATTACTGGAAAAAAGTTATGTTCGCTGTTGAACTCTTTCAATCAGCAATTCGCTAAAATTGCATATATATGAGGCTTTTAGTAACACTGTGCAAAGTATTTTTGAAGCCACTCAGGAATATTTCGCGAGGAGTAAATCGTAATGTTCATCGCAGCAGCTCGAGAACGTGTGGAAATGAAAAGTAAATTCTCACTCAATTAAATTATTATGGATGAAAAATGACATATCACGCACGGCCTGCAAGGGGAAACACTAGTTATCTTAGCTTCCTAAGAGAACGACAGGAAGAGTTACTCTCTCGGAGAGTTAATTTTACGTCGTCGACTGCTAAGGATTGAGCTGCTCATAAATTTATGTCGTCAAAAATTTTCTTTTGCCATTGAGTTCATACATATATAAGTATAAACATTTGCTTTCATTTCCTCATCTTCGTGATTTATGACTCAGATCGAGTACGGGCAAGACATCAAATTCTCATACAAGACATACCGTCAATTCAACCATCAATGCCATCAATCAAAAATTAAGCATTTGTACTACGAAGCAGCCTTTTAAAACAAATAGTTGCTCTTCCAGAGCACCGTTGTTCATTAGAGATATGAAGCGTTCATTTTTTTCTGCGTGCTACATCAAATCTATATTCGAAAACTACAGTAATTGAACAGTACAGTACAGTAATTGAAAAATGTTATGTGATAAATATCACGTTTTTTGGCAAAGACAGCAAATAGGTTCATTTGCATCAATGAATTGGTCACTATAAAAAAAACATAATTAGATTTACTATGCTTTTTGAACATGAATTTTTTAAAGAACATGATCTAGGGTATTGATGTCATCTGAGGAAATTTATCACAAGCATCAAAATAGCAAAATATCGTAATACACTGTGCAGAGTGCCCATAAAAATACACTCAAACTCAGTTCCTACAACGTACATTGATTCTATTTCAAGTGCGACAACCCTGCACAACAACAAAAGTAAAATTAACTTTTGAAAGAGGTAAAAGCGACGAGAATTGCTAGAAGAAGTGCGAGTGCAGAGAAATTGAAAAGGACAATTTGTAAAGCCAACCGGCACAGCGTTCCACTGCTCGCTAATAGTGTATGGTAATTCGAAGCGAATGGAACCGTGCAAGAGTTTTACATTTTTTGTGTAATATTCATAAATGTAGTGGAATTTATTGGCTTGTGTTATGAAAAATTTTGAACGCCGAACTAAGTATTTACGCGCTCTTGAAACGGATAGCCAAAATTTAGGAAGATGAGATCATATCTTCTGCGCAATTATTTAATTTAAATAATATACATTCTTCTTTAGATAACACAAACTTCTATAAAACAATTAAACTTCCCCAAAAAACTTGCATTTGTAATTAAAATTAACGCGCGAAAGGTAGAGAACGTAATCTGAATTGATAATGTATCGTTCATCTGAGTGAAGATAAGAAATAAGTATTTTTCTACATGAAACAAACTAGCAAATTTACAATTTCATTATCGCTCTGCCGAAAAACAATTTATTAGTATGATTACTTCAAGTGTTGTTGGAGTTAGAACCTCAAATTAAATTTGCTTCCCGTTCGATTTTCTTTCGCAAAATCTTAGGCATTCAAAATTCGTATCAGCTCACGTCCTGATGAGGGAAGTCATAGAGATGCATTTATGGTAAAACGTTAGCCTCTCGTGTATCATGTTTCATTTTTGACTCGGGACACATTCCAACAAGACAATTCCATCACTATAGTATTTGTTAGAAAAACAATTGATTTGTTTGAAAGCATTTTTTTTGTCATCGAAAGAATGAAACCCCCTTTTAGTAAAATTGAACAAACTCAATCCCCGAATCGCTGAGTCCAAAACTCTTAGGTCATTTACGACAGGAATGTTGTCCATTTCATAGCAGAGATCGCGAGCCTAAGGGAAACGAAGGAGAGATACCGAGATTGAATTAGATAAGATGGCTGACTTGATTTACTCGGCAGAATGTCCCTTTTCTGCGCCGCGAAGTGCAAGACGCAATGAAAGCGGCTGATGAGAAATGCAATCAGTCTCATAGCACAAACCAGGACAACGCAGACGACAGAATGGAGGAAATAACTTCAGCAGTTGTACTGACGATGAAAACAATTTTAAATCTTCACCGCAGAATAACGTTGGCTTGGCAGAAAACATTTAAGGTCAGAAGCAATTATTTACTTGAAAATTGCGACAATTTCCTAGAGATTATCTTGTTAATCTGTACAGAGTCGACGACAGTAATCATGATGAGAATGTTTTCACATCCGCCAGGCATTTAATAGTAACCGGATGAAACACGTGCAATAATCAAGATTAAGTTTAGAACAAAAAAAATCATTACGTCAGTCCATCGGAGGCAATGAAAGCATAACCCTTTAACCCTTCACTCTGGAATCTTTCTTGTATGAGGTACAGTTTCCTGAAAAGCAGATCCATCTATCATAATTATCGTAAAGAAAGTTTTAACAATCAATATCCGGTAGTTGGTTAATGGTAAACATTAACTGCACACAATCAAAAGAACCTCAACGGATTCGAAGCATTCACACCCAAAAATTCCATAATAACTATTATTTTAAATTAACACACGTTTATATTTGAATGAAAGAAAGTGAAAGCTTTTAACAAAGCTTAGTGGAAAAGATTTCGGTTCAACTCACTAAGATTATTTGAGAACGACAGAGTGCATAAAAACTTTGGACACGACACCGTCCAATGCCAGCAACATCCCATCGTAAAACTCTGACACGTCCTCCTACGAGCCAGAGATGCGAGGCCACATTTTATGAGGATCTAAGCCATGAGCTGCACTGCACACTTACAGCTCTGCATTCGCACTCTCACTGTAACAGTGCGTGCAAATGGCAGTCTGTGATGACCTCACGAAATTCAAATGAAAACAAGTCTGAATATAGAATCAGGAAATCGAGTTGAAGCAAATTCCCAGTCTAAGTAAATTCAGTAGACTTATTGTATCAGGATAAAGGAACTGTCACCTGTACTACAAAATAAAATAACATATTAATGCCTAAATAATACTACGGGACAAGGAACTTAGAAAAACTTTTGATGATGGCTTACAGTCATTAAAACTTGTGTATCATACATTAATAAAAAAAATGAGACTCTTTTTGACCGTGCAGCATCGCAGCTCTGAAGCCTTATAAATTTCATGCATGAGATTTGTGTCTGCAATCACCGATAGCAACTTGAGTAACATGCACATAATAAATAACTAATTAACATAATAATATTTATTTTATCTAAAACTCAAACTAGTCATCGTAAGAAGATAAGAGTTCAAAGAAAAAACTTTAGAGCTATTTAAAATTAAAACACATGAATGCAAATGCAAATGCAAATTGGATTTAAGTGTTTGTAAATATTCTGGCTCTCGTTTGAAGTAATGTTGTTCAGTAAATAACTCTATTTTGTTATTAAAATTGTTTCTCAAAATGTTTGTTGCAGAATCAAACGACGCCATTTGGTGAGCAGGTGCACACAAGAAAATCGAATGTGTGAAATTCCGTCCGTTTTCTAAATTATACGTACGCTGGGATGGACTCATTTTGTTGCAGAAAACTACATTCGAAAAAGTGAATTATTTATCAGAATAATATATTAAATTATTAACCAGTGTCTATGAACATTTTCTACGAAAATCAAATAAATGAATAAGCCAACAAAGCAAGTATACAAAAAGGCGCCAATCATTTAGTCAAGAAAACTGAACTTCAAAAAAATTTAACAAGCTCGAAAAACCTTCGTTCGCGCTTAGAAAGATTTTTTTTTGCATAAATGATCGCCACCTTAAAGTCTTTCGCTTAAGATTCTTGAACCGAACACGGCTTAAGCGTTAGATGTGGCATCATTGTATATCTTGTGAACTGAAGGATAACATCTGAACACAACTGATGATATAAAGATAGGATACATCAGCATTTTTCGATTTACCTAAGTGTTTTCGAAGTGTCCTCCCTCAACGCGAATGATGCGTCGGAGTCCGTCAATAACCTAAGTGCATGTTACTTTAAGAGTTTCAGGGCCTATTTCGTCACAGTTTTTCTTCAAGGAGCGTTTCATTGCATCAATATTCTCTCGAGACGTCACATAGACTTAGCGCCTTGATGTGGACCACACTCCGAAGTTCATGGGGTTCAAATCAGGCGAGGAAGGAGGCTCTAGTACATTTCACCAAAATCTTCAAATTTTTAAAAATTCTGTTGAAGGTGGTTGCGTCACTTCAGCTCGCAGGAATGTCACATCACCATTTCTCATACCCACGGAACAATTTCATTATCTTATATGACCAAATAAACACGCTGGGTAATACGTACACCTTCCACAACGGATATAATTAGGGCTTATTAGTCTCAAGAAGTCACGTTAGCCCGCATTATCAAGGTAGAGGATTTAGACACATAAATATTATTCGTTGGCCTTCAGAAATCATTCCAAAACCAAAAATGAACCCGAATATAGGAGCCATTTTGAAAACTATGAACCATTTCAGTTGTAAGCAATTATTATCAATCTACAGAACAATACCATGTGTGGCTGCGTGTAATCTTTAAGACGCTCAAGAAGTTTTCATCCTCTGGCAAGCTCTTCACTTTCGTGCATCTCAATAAGAGGGGTTTCACAAATTTTTGGGGATAAAACTTCTCATCATGTCCCACTCAGGAAAGCTGTTTCGCATAAATAACGATTAAGATCCCACTTCAACAAGATTATGGGGTGCACGTTCACCACGTGCGCCATTTTTCAGGCATTTCTTCAAGAGTTTCTTCTCTTATTTCATTTGGCATTAAGGAGCCTTGGGATTACGAGTCGAGGTAACTTCTCTGGCGACCTTTGATAGAAAGTTTACAGTACCTCCGAAGCTTGCAATATTTTAACGGTTTCAGCTTTTGTCTTGCCATCATTAGGGAAACTCGAAACGAGTAAAATTCATTTCGGTTGTTAAAATTGGCTAAACATGTTTCACATTATGTCAATGCTTCAGACAGAACTTGAACAATAGATTAGTTCAGTTCAATTTTAAAAAGCGCGATGAACATCAAAAATCGCCTACAGAAAACGTTTAGTGTTCAGATTTAAACTTCGAAACGACATGCTTTCAAGTCTCTTACATTCACAGGATACAGAGCGTTAACATTTAGCTCTGTCAGAAGATTTTCATTGGACCAAGCTGAAAGGCTGTACAGGTCTTCAAGAGCGTTGGTGCAGTGCGTACTTGGCCACTTGGCCCCTCGTACCGGCGCTGATGTTCCGAAGCAAACTTATGTTGAAATATTGACCGTCATTCCATCGTCAGGTTCCTCATGAAGTTACGAGATGATTGCTCAAAACTTAGCAGCATTTCGAGACGTTCATTGTTCTTCCAAACTCGTGGAGATTTACAAGGAGAAAAATTTATTTCATATTCAATGTATGGCCGGCCCTTGGTATTATTTTTTAAAGCTACCAGAGGCAAAATTAAATTTTCATCGAATTTGTTTCCAGCATTCGGCGTCATATGCATAAAATTTTGCTTCATTTGAATTTTGTTTTTATAATTTTTCTTTGTAGACTTTTGTAATTATGATTACTTTGATTTTCAATATTTTTACAGTACACTGTTTGAAAACTATTCTACTCTTCCCTAAAAGAGGAGCTATCCTCGCTCGGCATTTGAGCCATTGCTCTGTAATGTATTGTAGTGTATCGTATAATTCTTCTAGAAAATTTTCATCTGTCTTCTAGGCGACAACTCAAACAACTAAAACTGATTTAAGTCTCGTTCAATTCTTAATTTCTCTGATTCACATAAGATTTTTCATTTTGAATTCTTTAGTTCTGGATTAATTCAATGATTCTTCCCAGTTGCAGCCAGTTTGACGACCTATTATATACGGCACGTGAACTTTTTCTTTTTATTTCGATTAGATTATTAGTTAGTTTAAGCCTCCCTATCCGCAACAAATGAGATCCAAAGAGAGGAAGGAAGAAGGCACCATTTAGTATGGAGTTAAGGGAACGTGGAATCTATGCAGAAAGGGCATAGAAACAGTGAAAAGAGAAAGAAGTTCATGAAACAAGATCAAAGTTGAAGAAGAAAGTAGCAGGTGTTGAAAAAACAGGACAGCAGTGAACCGAAAAAAAGTTGGTCCGTAACAAAACAAAAACCTATGTTATTTAAACAAAAAAAAAGCCTACCTAACCTTTAGCTCGGGCCCTCACATTGTCCCCCTGGGAGCGCTAATTCCCATAGATACACTAGTTGTACCCCCTGAGGGGTCTTTTTATTTCTCTATCACAAACTGTAAAAACCTAAAACTTCAAACCGCTGGAAAAGGGTCCTGATACTATCAAAGTGTTCATTCACTGCTGCCATGACAACCGAGCAGCTGCTGAATAAATACTCAATGATGCCTTGAGGCAGAACCTATTTTGGCCACAACGGCCCTACCTCACTCGCCATCACACTGGCGCAGATAAACTCGAGCACTTAAAAACGCCCAAAAACGCTAGATTCAAAATCATCTTTGAAATGGAAATTCATTTTTCAATACAAGGTTAAAGTTGCCTTAAAATGATTCAAATTTTTATTTAACCTTCTATAGATTTACTTATAAATTTACTCAAATTTCTTATTCACTGTTAATGATGACAATAGCTCAATTTCTCTCTATGAGTGTTGAACACGACGGAATAATAACTCAAGGAAAAAGTAAAAACTGTTTCCGTACAACTATTTCAAAACAACATTAAACTGCGTCTTAAAGCTTAACCAATTCCTATTTAAATGATGTCTAAAGTTATAAATATTGTGCAGAATAATCAAGGATTCTTGGCTTCTGGTTACTTTACGGTTTTTTACACATAAAAGTACTGTTCACGAACGCTGAAAAGGATTTGCTATTTAAGAACGTGTTCGTTAGCACTGAAAAAGAATAAAGTGTGTCAGAAGGAAGTAAACCCAATCAAAGCAGAGCATGCAACACTCCGTCAAGCGAGGTTTCAAAAAATTCAGAACGAAAATCAAGATTAGATTTGATAAAAGTTCGAAAAAGGAGTAGAAAGAATTTTGCCGATCACCAGTAAGATCACAGCTGGTCAGTAAATCGAATCTTCTGGAAGCTTAAACGAAATCCCTTTAACTCTGATCGTCAGTATCAGGTTTTATAAATTTTGAACATAATGCTATTTTGTGAACATAATCCCTGCATACGTTCATCAGCCGTAACTAAATAAACAAACATTTAAATACCAAAGAGTATTTAACCGTACTGTTAACTGTTAACGTACGGTTTAATACTTCATGATTGAAATAATAATTGTGATACCACTCGGAGCTGATTTTTTATTCTCTCAAAGATTAGGGTATGACTTAGTTTGAGCCTTCTTAATTCCAACAAAAGGTTTTCCAAAAGAGAAAGAAATAAAGCACAATTTTGTATGGTGTTAAGGCAGCGAAGTATTAACGCACGATGCGTTTACCAACATAATTCAAATAAAAACAACAAGGTTAAAATAAGTTTATGAAACTACACAAAAGTTGAAAGAGAAAGAGGTAGGTTCTGAACGACAGGACAGCAGGGAACCGAATAAAGATGGATCGCAACAAAACAAAAAGAAATGTATTTCATTGCAAAAAAAGGAAGACCAAACAGTCCGTACCTAACCTTCATCTCGAGACCTTTCATCTTCCCCGTAGAAGAGCAAATTACTATAGATAAAACAGTTGTATACTCCTGAGAGATGATGACCTCAGTACGAACGTGGAATCAATGTATAAAAAATTAATTACCAAGTCTTAATTAGGATGACGAAATGTTAATTAGAATGATAGGTAAGAAAACAATATATTACATTGAGCAATGCATGCAAATCAATCATTAGTCTTTTGTTATCATCTCGAGAAGTCTCTAAGAGGCACATTCAAACAAGTTGCTGTCAAGAACGGCTAACTTTATCACATAATAAAACGTTTTAACATTATTAATAGGCTGAAACGCCATAACTATCATTTGTGAAAATTTCAGTGCAAGTTATTCTGAGTTGATGGTGCTACTATAGCGTGAGGTCTACCTACCGCCATATATCGCCTACCCAGGTGCAGTGTGAAATGTGCTCATTAAGTGTTTATCGCTAAATTAAATGTATGGAAATAAGTAATATCCATGGGTAACTCAACCTAACCTCACGTTATAGTAATAGCCAGAGGTAGATCTCATGCTATAGTGTGGTAGACTTCACTCTATAGCAGCACCAAATTGATTTTCTTCATTATACTAAACAATCAATGTCAGTAATTCGAAACGTCATTTGTTGCACACGTTACGTCTTTTGGCCTCTCATATTTCTGACTTGACTCGGGTAACAATTTCTTTTTGGCATCATAGCCTTGAGATGAGAGACAGCAGAAAAAAATTTTCGAAAAGCTGAAACACTGTGCATAACCTTTTACCATGATTTCAAATTTTGAACATTTGGTGCTGCTACCATGAATTCCATAGTCTCAGTGTAATTTTGGGTCCAAGATTTTCAAACTCGTACTTCGTATTGATACAAAAAATACGTCACTTCAATCACGCTGAGAGCTGTCATGCTATACGTTGGCTCTTCAAATGCTTCACAATAACTGCTAAGCTACTATCGGTCGAGCCAGCACACAGTTCGTAAGCCTGGGCCGAGCGCACAGTTAGGGCAAGTTATTTCATTCCTAACGGGAAAAAAACAAATGTCCACACTGCAGGATCTGAAACCCGCGCCATTTCACAGGACTACTTTCCTGACTACCAGGTTACGTGAGTAGCAAAATAGCAAACTTGGCGGAAGGTATGGATGACATCGAACAGTTTGGTTGAGAATTACAAGTTACTGTCGAGCCTGTAATACGAGCGCATCGAAACGAAAATTTTAGCTCATAGCTCTCATCTGCATTATTGAAAACTTTGATGCATCTTTCAGTACGTTGTTTTTGATGAAACGATCAATAAATATATCAACATACACTGAAAAAAAACGAAAGTACAAACACTCTAATTTACGAATGAGGGAAGACATGAATAGGTCGCGTGATGTCTCCATTGTGTCTTCCTTCTTCAACTTAAGGGTATTGAAGAATTTATAACAAATTCAGTTCCGGCTGGTAATAATTTACTTTCATAGTAAAACTAGCCTTTGATTCGTTCTACAAATGATCATGAAGATAGAGTAGTATAGAGCAATGTAATTTGATTTAAAAATATCAAAAACAGAAGGTAAAATTAAATTAAAGCAGGAAGGTAAAATTCTCAACACCATTACACCCGCCAGCATGAGTAATATAATTAAGTGAAAACAAATGTTTAAATAGGAATTACAGAGACTCTGAGTGTAAGCGCAAGAAAACTGCTCGCATGAGCACTGGCATGGAGCGAGCCATCCTCATATATCTGTAGCACACTCACTTTTGCTGCAACGGTTCGTTGTTTACAGAATCAATGAGTATGAGCAACAAAACCGTCCAAACCGTTGGGACGTAAGACATTGTATCACACTAACATCATTGCGTCACGTCATGAAACATGGCTCGCTGTGTGCTATGGAAGTTCCAGCGACAATTAGGAAATTCAGGAGTAATGGAATATCGTGTAGAAAGGTCATCAGAAAAAGCCTGTACTAGCATCAGACTATTGTTCAAAGAACAATTACAGGCCACGGATGTAATAAATTAACCAGTAATTCCTGCTTAGCCTCTGTTCTCTTTTGCACACTAAAGTTGTGGCGGGCAAATAGAAGTGTAATGCGAGCCTGCTCCTTGAAACAAAGTCATTGCGTGAAGTCTCAATTGCAAGGCAACATCTCCGGCAGCCTTAAGTAGCAATACCATCTATTTGCGCACGCCCAGTCTAACGATCCACTTACCGAGGCGGGCGACCATTTCAACAAAGACTGGGTTAGTTTAAAGCCAATGCGATAGGTTAATGCCCTCCAAAGCTCCTCACAAATCCACTCATTTGCATCAGATACAGACTTTGGCACAAATTTGGTCGGAAAGTCCATGGCAGAGATTGATTGCTGCCTGTCTCAATTTTACGCACAGAAATAAGTTTCGTTGCCGAGATTCCGATACGGACAGGCGTAGATATATTCATTGCAACAAATGCGGGGAATAACATACTGACAATTCATTCAGGAAATACAGAAAGGTTTTATGCATTACATTTTGGGAGCAATGAACTAGAACCATCAAACTGTTTTTTATTCCTCGCCGTGTTTACATAGAGATTTGGTGCGCAAAAAAGAAAGATCCCGATAATACGTCAGTTATTTTTTGAGTATACATTTATTCCTTACACATTTATTAATTCCAGCCTGCGAACCATAAATAATTAATTAAAGATTGAAATTCGTGGTGCTGACTCACATGTCTTTGAGCTGCAGCAGCGGCAGGAAGGCCTTGGGGCCGATGGTCGTGATCTGGTTGAACTCCAAGTTCCTGCAGAGGCCGTAAAGAACAAAATGAGCTCAGCAAAATGATGCGCCCCAAAAGCGCCACATATCCCGTTTGGGAGACCCACGCCTCATACGAGAAAATGTTTGAAACTCGCCTCTTATTCCTTCTCTTTTGCTATTGCTTCTGAAAGATTTGCCGATATTCTAAATTATTCGAGCGAGCTAGGAAATGCTCAAGAGCTAAGCCAGTGACGTAATAAAGCACGGAACATTGCCATAGAACGTAAAATATTCGAAGGAATATTTTCCTGATGCATTCGAGACTCATTTTCTTTTAGGTCCAAACAAAATGAAGAGGAAATCATATTAAATTAATCTAAATAAAATAAAGCATTTAGATGCATTGTATGTATAAAAAAATTAACGATAATTTTTTTTAGAATTTCCAAAAATTTCTAATAATTTTTGATCCAAGTCAGTCAGGATCACGAGAAAAAGTTGCGCAATTACCACCTTTAGGTGCAGAAGCTGCCAGCCGAACACGCTAGTGTACGATAAAGTTGCTCTGCGCACGATTTAACACTTTTAGGGCACGTCTAGTCAACGGGATACACCGCACAACGCAGAAGTATTTGACGTGTCAAATAGTTGCATGGTTCTTTATAATTTTCATTTCTTACGTAAGGCTTTAATGAATACTTTACAATGAAGTCCAACTGATCTCAGTCGAGATGAATGAATGCGTAAAAGACTTCTTATATAAAAAAATTCTACAGGCAATTTCAGGTTAATTCGAGAAGGAGCATCTCAATTCATCAAACTGAAAATTAAGCGAAACAATTGTTATGCCAAAATTTTCTTCGAAGCTGAAATGAATCTTAGCTGCTGATCAATCACATCAGTTTTTTAAAACCATAAATAAAACTCTTCATTTCTTTTAATCAGCAATTTGCCTTAAAATACTAAAAACGAAGATGAAATCAAAAATATTTTCAAGTGATGCACCACGAAAACCAATGGAACTCTACGAATGAATATGTGGGTAACATTAATTTTGAAAACAAATAAATGTAGCCTGGGCCATGAAACCCATCACATAGCTGAAAAAGATGTAAAACACAACTAAGATAATTTTCTGCAGAAAGGATCCTAGTAAAGTATCCGAGCTTTTCACACTCGTAAGAAGAGTCAGCAGTATAGAAAATGGCTGTAAGGCACAGGGTAAATTTCGGGATTACTTAAAACCGATGTAATTCAAGTAAGCATGACTAGTTCCATAAATGTTTAAGACAGGTCGTCCTAGTAAACCAAACTAAAACTGTGTGGTTTGAAAGTAACACTGTTATCCCAGTTCGGAGAGAGAGAAACTACGTTTACACTGATGAACATAACCTCCAATGTCGAGTTTGGCAACAAGAATAGAATGGTTTGAAAATTTTTTCACTTAATAAAATGCTTAATATGTAAATAATTAATGAGATAATAAATGTTCGTAAATAAAAGAAATTGAAAAAAATTTATGTTATGTTATCGCAAACAGAGTACATGTTGGAATTTAACGAGACAGTGATGTAAATGACGCTTTTATGATCATTCAGTACTAATGAATTTCACGAATAAATAGTGGTTTCATCAATGGCAGTAGTTGAAATTGCAAAGTAAAAATATATGAGACCTCACAATGGAATTGAGACATATTTCACCACAATGATCATTACGTTAAAGTACCAATACGCTACCAAACAATCCACACAAAGGAAAAACTGTTTCTTAAAAGGAAAGTATTCATCAAAGTAGCAGTCAAGAAAAACCCAGCTTACAGTGTTTGCAGGCGAGCTAGTCCACTGAAGACTCCATCTTCAAGTACGGTAATGCGGTTCTGCTGGAGCAGCAGATCTTGCAAATTTCGCTGTCCCACGAACTGGTGACTGGACAGCGCAGTGATCAGGTTGTGACTCAAGTCCCTAGCGAAGCAGGGAGAAATGCTATTAAACTTACAGTAACGTTCTGGTTTCTAATCGTATTATTTCTATTCTCATTGAAGCTAGCCAACACAAAGTCCTTTTTGGTGGCTTCCTTCTCGGAAATCATGTAGCATAGAAGACACTCATGTTTTTCTTTCAGTTTTTATTTCAGATTAAATTAATCTACACTACAATATAACCAGCCCAAAAATCGAGCTTAGGTTCTTGAATTGTGAGATAAACGGAGACATCGAAGGGATTTAAATTCTGGCTGGACTTTATTACACTGGGATAAATTCTTCACTTTCTCCGCAAAGGCGCTAGCGAGAGATTCGGGCAGCACAAAACGAGAGACGAAGATTTGAGATCCTCCTCGCAGTGTCGCTTATCGTACAGAAGAATGGAAAATCAATTACGTCATACTCATATTTTCAGTAAATGAAAAGGCGCAAACAAACTATTTCAGAGTTACAGCTTTTGGAAAAATTACCAAATACTAGAAAAAATGGTAGTTGAAATAAAATCGAGACATCCGTATAGTAATTGTTATTGTTGAGCAAAGAATTCAAGCAAATACTGATATTGAAATAGTCAACAACTTACCGGTCAATGAACTGAGAAAATAGCTAAAAAGATCTAACGCTGTCATAAATGGATCGTACCAAATTCTCACCAGCCGAACGACGCATTATTCAATTCTCAAACTCTACGGTAATTGCTACCAAGATTCAAGTATCTTTACGAAAATTCTGTATCTTTATTGCATTCACTACGGACAAAGAAGAAATAATTCAAGGTATTTGTTGATTTGTTGCCCAGTAAACTTTATTGGACCGACGCTATTCTTCTTTCTATTCAGATCTGTATCAGCATATAACAAATTTTAAGCCATAACTCTTAAAGACCTGGAAATCATTCGAAAACCAGCCAAAGCTCGGAAATGCTGACGACAGTTCACAAAAACCTGAACGTTTTTAGCGTCTTCTCAGGAAGGTAAAGGCTGGGTGCGATTGAGAGAGGCAAAATGCACGAGCTTTCAAA
This sequence comes from Platorchestia sp. MABIK, assembly GCA_014220935.1. NCBI lineage: Eukaryota > Metazoa > Arthropoda > Malacostraca > Amphipoda > Talitridae > Platorchestia > Platorchestia sp. MABIK. Next base: position 146,459 of record JACJUY010000670.1, read on the forward strand.
GAGAAAATCAGAGTTACTTCATAAATATTAATGGGCATCAGTCGTTTCAAAGAACTCAGCCAAACGTAGCCTAAAAAGTATTCAAACAACGTCTGACTAAAGCAGCGATGGAACGACAAAAAATTATCACATTAGTACACAAATACGCCAAAAGTGAAGACATAAAACTGATGAATCTATAACAAGCATACAATCTAAGAAGAATTGCAATATTTCGGCAGTGAAGATTAAGATTTGCTTCAATTTCGCGGTAATAAGATCAGATAAAGTATGGAATAAATTCAACCATCAATGAACACATTACAACTGAGCATTCAAATCATCAAATTTGAATGGAAAAATTAAACAACGCTCGTTTATGCGTTAACAAAGCATTAGCTCATTGACATATCCCAGAATGTGAGTAAACAATAGCATTTGTGATGGAAGGACAGGAGCAGTGAAATGTTCACGTCAAATCTTTACACTCAATATGAAAAAGAAATATTCACAAGTTATCTCAACAGTAAAGGCAAATTTTCACGAAAAATACCGTACATTATTTCGGAACTCCCGCGAAGGAATGAACCTTCATTTTTCAAACCAGCCAAGCAAAAAGACAAAAAAGAAGAATTCTCCTCTAGAACGTATCACAAAATAGGTGAGGTAGACTTTATAAAACAGAACGTGACGCAGCACTCACAGCAGCCGCAGCTCAACGCACAGCGCCAGCCGAGGCAGCGACTCCAGGGCATTGCGATGCAGGTTTCTGTAAAGGAAAATATCTAGCTTAAATTCTCATATGAGGAATGGAAGAGTCTGTGCGTGAAATAATCAGACTATGGTGATGATAAAAATGTTCAATTTTGTGTGTATAAAGTGCCATGTTACAATGATTTTAGCACAGAATTTTTTTACCGTTATGTCATCTGTACTCTTATTTTCATTATTATTAAAAAACCCCGGAATTTAAGTTGGACGTCATAGATGCTGAAATTTTCTTCGTTGAGAATTTCACGAAGGATTCAAAGCTAACACATCAGTAAAATTTATTCAGATCTCAGGAATGATGAACAAGCTAAAGAAGTTGCTCGAGGGTTTTTCTCAGGTTTTCTCTTACGGCGCTAAGCTCAGTTTTAAAGATTAGCACACAGAATCCGGCCAACAACCTTAATTTTGAAAAGATTCAATCTTTGAGTGCGCAATTAATTTTTAATTTATATCAAACCAAAATTTTCTTTTGGTGCCATAGGAGAAAAAAATTACCATCTCAGAGTACTGAATTATTTATGATACACAGAGCAGAGAAGGAATGAGGTGCTGATGCGTCAAATCCCACCACTACTTAAATACGGAGAGCAGTTAAACGTAATGCACACCACCTTCTCATATTAATAAATATAATCGGAAAGATGTTAGAACTGGCTTTGTATTTCACATAGGAAAGTGAATTTCCACTCTGTAAGTCTTAGGAAATTTTCAACGGTGTCATGCAAGCAGTGAATGCGAAATTTTTACATCTAGGGACTCCCGTTTACGAGGTTTCTAGTTAAGAACAAGAAGCTGATGACAGACCATAACACTAAACGACCATGTTCGCTTTGAATAACTCGCTCAGGAACTTTAGAGAATTGTCTCAATAGATGTTTTGAGTGAATGGAGAAACTGGAAAAAACTGATCAACGTGAATTGTTGAACAATAATGAATCAATTATCGCTCATAACTAGTAAATATATCTCACACCATCTGAGTACCACTTTTTTTAAAAAGTAATATTCTGCTGTAGAGATAGACGGTCTTCAGATACCCTTAACGGTGAGCCTTGTGTCAGCCTAAAATTCCTTGCTATCTAAGATGAATTATTTGGGTTCAGTTAAGCTGTTTATGCTACATAAAATATTTTTCAATGGGATGAATTTTTTACACCAATCTGTAACAGGAAAGATTCAAAATATAATTTAGACACTGAAATGCCTCAAAAAATTAGTTGGCCACTGCATTCTGAATGAAAATTTTTTCTTGTTTCTCGGATGTAAGTTCGAGTATTTTATAAGTTTATAGAAAAATAAGAAAAGTATAACCTGGCATAACCTTGCGTCTATTCAAAATGAATATTTCAAAATTTAGGGACCTAAAACATAAACAGAATGGAATAATATAAAACAAGGTTATAGAATCGAGACTGGTGGAAGAATGGAATAATATAAAACATGGTTATAGAATTGAGACTGGTGGTTCACTCCCAGGCTGCCACCCAAGCCCTATGCCGTCAGACAACAGCCATGCACAGGCATTAAAGTGTTGAAGAGAACTAATAATCACTCCCACAATCATCACTTGTAACACTCCAGCACCAGGATATTCGTTTCAACACAACATCTCAATAAGCAGCAGCTTCACACAGGAGTAGTTCTGCAGTTGTTTTGCATTTTCAATTATGTTAGAGCCATTTCAAGACCTGTTTTTTTGCATCACGTTGACTCTACCATCGGATGCTGGATGAACATCGTAAATATTTCGCATGAACAAATATTGTTTACAATAATATTGTAAACAATAAACAATATTGATATTGTTTAGTATTTGCGCGCATATTTAAATTTCACCACATTGGCATATAATTGGAACGTTCCTAGAAATAAATAGCATCCACCTTACGCTACAAAACAAGTCAACTATTGTTTTAATTCGTTTACTAGCCCTACAGTAGAGTTTCGTCTAACACAAATAAAGATCTCAGTATTTGACGGCTATAGTTTAACAGTTTTCAAGTTTAAAGCAAGAAATATTCCTAAAATCACTGACAATTCCCGTTTGACGTACTTGACTCCAAAGAAAGAGCCACCCAATTACTACATGCTCATGTTCATTTTTGGGTTTTTAAATTATTTTCGTACATTTTTACGCGCCAAATAAATTAGAAATGCTAGAAAGGGGATTATATCCGAAAGGCTAAATCAAGTAGCGTGCTATCGCGAATTCGGCAGTCTTAAAACAAATTCGAGCAGCCTAAATTTATTATGTGAATGTCAGTCTCTCGGAAAACTAGAGCGCTGAATTAGAGCTCATCTTCGGAACCTTGTATTTCTATGTAGAAGCAGCAACACTTCACAGTTCGCTTAACAAGCTAGCAGATATGAGAAAAGTTTGGATTGTTTCACCCGGTTACTGGAGCGACTCGAGGTTATGGAAGACTGACCGTAGTCGACAGCACGGAAGGCTTTTCCAGAAAAGTTGGGGTATTTTTCACTGTTGGAGCTTCAAGATCTTCTATATATTGTATTAATATTACCAGGCCAACGTTTGTACCATGAGAAAATTGGTAGGAAGTCTTACTGCCTCATAATTTCAACACTATCCTACAGTTTATACTAAATTAAAATTTTAGTTTCTAAGAAGTTGTTTCCGTACGACAGATTTAATGAAATTGCTAAATAATACATGTACAGTGACTCGATCATAACTGCATTTACACTCGACTCCGTGCTGGTCTCCGTGTCAACTATTTACTGATAATGCTGCCTAAGGTCGCAGCTGGTCTCCGTGTCAACTATTTACTGATAATGCTGCCTAAGGTCGCAGCGATAGGTGCTAAACAAAATCAATCTCGGAATTTGATCCCACTGAAATTGATTTCAACAAAAAACAGAAATAGAAAACTAGAAAAGAAAAAATTTTCGGTAAGAATCTCAACAAAACATCACGTAACGAAATAAAAAATTAACTAGCAATTTTGAATTTCAAATTGAGCTACTGTTCTGTTTCAAACAAGCATTTATACATTTATTCTAGTGGCAGCAAATCAAAGTTGAAGAAAGTACTTCAACCATAAGCGTCGATTAACGAAATTGCCATAGTTCTGCATCTAATATGCTACTACTCGTACCGGCAAGAGATTTAGATATAATGTCACAGTATTCATCTAAACGTTTTCGTGTTGAAGTATTTTTGAATTGAGTACTGAAATGTGACGTTTTAGGGGTTTAGGCATCTCTTTTAAATGCCATTAATGTGCTTCATTTGACCTACGACATGCTGAGGTAGCTAAGCTAATATAGTTCTAGTAAATTCTCACAAGAGATTTTACTGAAATTTCAACATCTTGCACTGCGAGGACGCAGCCTTCTTGAGAAAGTTTAACCGTTTAAGTAAAAGCTCTAGTTGAGACGCGGTGAGGAATCGTTAGCTCCTTAGTTTTAAAATATTCATTCAACATTTTCCTGATCACAAACCTGAAAAATTACGTGATAAAATAAATTCCTACAGAGGGTCTTTAAACGATTCACTGAAGAAATCTCCAAAAGATTTAACCCTCTTCACGCAAAGTTAGCATCAGCGTGAGGTTCAAGATTGGCCAACTCCATGCTACTTGGAGTATTATTTTTAAATTTCTAATAGCGCTCATGAGGGGAAAATAGCTTTTCTCCAGAGTAGCAAGCCAAGTTTTAGATAAACAGAATTTTGAGCAGGTCGGAGTGGATGAGTGCTACAGGATCGGTAGCTCGAAAAAAGATAACTGAAACGATGTGTATGCAGAGCACCAGAAGGTTTTTCACGTCACCACAATTTTATTAGAAGTGAATGCCATCCTGTTCGTTACCAGTTACTTTCATCAGCAGTAGTTACATAGACATAAAATTTTAGTTAAAATTTGGAAAAAGGATCAATTCATTTAAAGAGAAATGTTCGCCTGGAAAATTCAGGGTCTCACAGATCTGAAGTTTATTTAGAGGAAACGGATTGTTGACAAGTATGCAAACACGCAATTAAATTTCAGCAAATATTTATTTCAGTATCAAAGTTTTAGGTTAATCCTTAAACCTTTTCAATGACATTTTTCAAGAAGAACATCAACAAAAATATTTGCTTTACAGACACGATTGGTTAGGAGACCGTTATCAAACGTATGGTTTATGATGGTTCATATTTAGTACACCATACTTTAAAGGATAAAATGTTTCATTGAAACGTGTTTAAGGAGGAAAACCCCCGAAATGCTTCTTACTTGAAGCCATCCATATAATTTGCTCTCCTATCTTGGAACAGCAATCGAACTTACGCATTGCGCTCAATACCACGTTGTTCTCGCCCACAACATGGAAACCTTTTTTATCTAGCGTTAATATCTATAGCGTCCGAAAAAAAGTAGCCGATTTAAAAAAAATGCTGTAGTTTGCTAAAAGTGATTGATTATAAATTAGTTTTAACCTCTCTTTGCCACAACAAAGATTTTCAAAGAAAGGAAGGATAAAGACACCATTTAGTGTGGAGTTAAGAAAACGTGGAATCTATACACAAAGGGTGTTCCGGCAGTGGGTCCCGTGCGCATAGAAACAATAAAATGAAAAGGAAAGATATGAAATAAAATCAAAGTTGAAGAAGAAAGTCAGAGGTGATGAAAAACAGGACAGCAGTGAACCAAAAATAATGGTCCTTAACATAACCAAAAACCTTTTATTTCAATAAATAGAAGGCCTACAACTCTCCGCTCAGGGCCCTCGACTCACAAGCTCTTGAGATTGGGCACCAGCGAACACAGGCTGTGGGGAACATGCGTCAGCGCAGAGCGGTCGAAGCGCACCGTCTCCAGAGATGAGGTTCCCGTCAAGTCCGGGAAGACCTTCAGTTCAGACACCTCCTGCAGTATGCTGCACACAAGCAAAGCGGGAGTTTAAACTGGAGGTCATCACAAGTGACAAGTTTTTAAATGAAGCAAAAATATTGTAATAGATTAAATGGGGTTCTCTGTGCGGTGGCCAAGACACAAAGAGCTGGAAAGGATTCAGTATTCAGGGTTATTATTATATTCATGAATCAGCGAGGGTTCCAAACGAAATGTGTAGTATAAAAGACACTCATACGAAGTTTATATCTTAAACATAACAAAATCGGCGATCTCAAGAGAGCGATAACACCGGATTAAATTTAGTATGAGCTGTATAAAAATTCTAATTAACAATTGGTCGGTAATTCCGCTGGTAAAAACTGGGTAAATATATTAATGGCAATTGGTCAGTAATATAGGTTCTTGTTTCCATTTGTGAGTATTTTATAATTACATTTTTTGAATTTTTATATGTAGTTGATTGTACCTATTGTTCGTTAGATTAAGTTTGATAAAAAGTTTTCACTTTCGCTGATTTAGACAATGAACTCTGCATGTAAAAACTTGAGAAGTTCATTTATGAAGTAGTGACGATAGTTAGTAAGTATTCTAAAATATTACTCAGTAAAAGTGAATGCAAAACACGAGATTCTAACATACAATTCATCACGTGTATGTGCCATAGATAAATATACTAATCTACACGAGTTTCCTGTACCGTTGGCGTCAAATAATATTACGTAAATACTGACAACGAGCGCTATTCGTTTGGGTTTTGGTTAAATTTTAAAAGAAATCTCGTTATGATGCCAGCAATTGAGTCGAACTCGAGCTTGTGGCACGCTGCAGGACAGGCTTACTAAGCTCTGTACTATCAGATAAATGTTAATATTGTAATTCATTTTTGAACATGAAATTTGGCTATTTAGGCCATTAGGTCGTTTATCAAGTATCCTACAGTAATTAGGATTGGTACTTTGATATTTGGATTTACTTCTCAATTATCCTTCTCACAGCAGCAGTAATCGATCTGTATAAATAATAAGAAAAATGTACCTACGGCAGAAATCATCTAATCTCTTATGTATAATGTGTGGAATTAGCTAGCCAATATTCTTTCAATTCTCAATATATTTTGCTGATCTTTCAGCTAATGATGGACTGAGATCCAAAACGTTCATTTTAGGATCGGCTACACACAATTAAAATAAATTCAGAGCTGTACTTCTTGCCTTGAACTTCATATTAATGATATTTAGATGCGCTGCCGGTGTACACGGCAGAAGCCATGCACAACGAGGTCAAGAAATAATTTTTTGGGGGGAATGCTTCCACACAACAAAATTTCAACAATCTCTTCTGGCAAAAACAAATTTTGAATCATATAATTTTTACGACGATTAATGCAGAATAACTTTACAAGAGAACGGGGAAAAAATTTCAAAGTGCATTTGTTAAAATCGATGAAGAAAGTTACGTTATTCGAACTTTTAAACGAAGTTAGTAGTGACAAAAGCCAGCAAGGAAAGGTAAATGTGCTTCAGTACTGGTGAATGGTTCGTGCGGACACTGGTGTGGTGAAAGCCGTAGGACCAATTATTGAACATATTATGATACTGACGATTATTCATAAAAACAAACCGCAGACAAGCGTTCGATGTAAATGAGACTAATGGCGGAACACAATGATCTCGACTGAAGTTATAGCTAAGAAATGAGATGTGTGCATCTTTCTAAACTACCTAGCTGTGGTCGCGGTGCTTATGAATGAATAATACTGAGTGAAACTGATTACCAATAAGACTAGAATACTAGCAAGGAGACATGGCTTGAATCAACACAAAGCCGAGAAGAGATTTTCTTTCTCTTCTGTGCATTGGCATGAAGATGAAATGAGTTCGCTCACTCATTAACGAGCTATCAGCAAGAAGAAAAAAAAATTAAAACAGTTTATTTCCAATAAAAGTCGCAACAGTCATTCCACTTGAGAAAGTAAAGTTAATTTGGATGAGAACTAAAATTTTAAACTTATTTTGTTAAGAGAGAAACTCGGGCATCACAGAAATACTGAAAAATAAAGACACTCTCAGACTTAAAAAAGACGTCTCAAAGCAAATGGTTCAGAAACTTACCGAGTAGATAGAGAGGCTTTCAGGCGACACATAGTTTCTACCAAAATAACCGTGCTCACTCGAGCAAACTTCGCAGATAAAAGGCGCTGAAACGTTAAGAAAAAATGACAAGCAGGTTTCGCGCAAGATAAGAAAAGAATGAAATTTATAAACACATTGCATGTGTATAGAAAGAAGCCAGAACATATGTTAGTGAAACACATGGTTATATGACAAACAAACATTTTTCTAGAAATATAAGTATTTTGATCTGAAGTTTGATCTGAAGAACAGTTACGCTTTCTCAAACTAAAGAACGTTTAAATATTCCCTTGCATCTTTCATATATAGGGACACCGGCACTTTATCGAACAAATTTTAACACAAGGCTGGGACAGTTGGAATTAACACTTTTTACTCAATTCATTTTTGGAAATGCATCGTTAAAGAGCTACGAGGGCTTGAAACTTGTCTCCTGTCTTTTGAATGCTCAATTACATCAAAGATTCAAGTGTGCTTGTTTACACAGTCTTTCATTCGCTGCAAAGGAATTAACGACAATGAAGCAAGCATCCAATGATGAATTAGGAGAAATTTAAATGGTACTTCAAGAACCTTCGTTCATTGAAGAATGTTTACGGTGAAAGTTTACTTGAGAAGAAGCTCGGCACTTGACTGCAAGTCATTTTACATCGTGCTAATGCTTTTAGGTTAATATCAATGCCTATGTGAGGCGAATCAGAGTTCTATCGTACAAGTTAGTGATACAGCTCTTACTTTGAAGTTTAGCAAGCAGTTAGGCAGTTTAAAACTTCATTTAAAAGTAGCTTTTGAAAATTTGTCTGGGGAAAACAACATAATGAGAAAAAACAAATATTGACACACAACACAGACATCGAAAATTTAATATTTCTTCTAACAAAAATGAATTAAGTATTCAAAATATCCGTAGTGAAAAATAGGTTTGGACACTTTTTAAACAAAGTTTTACACGTGTGATTTTTACTTACAAGTTTCGACTGCAAAATGAACCATAAGCTTCTGGAAAGCCTAAACCGTGAGTAACCTATGGTTGTTAGATTATTATTATTAGTTAGTTTAAGCCTCCCTATCTGCAACAAATGCGATCCAAAGAGAGGAAGAAGGAAGGCACCATTTAGTGTGGAGTTAAGGGAACGCGGGATCTATGCAGAAAGGGCATAAAAACAGTAACTTGAGAAAGAAGTTCATGAAGCAAGATAAAAATTGAAGAAGTAGTAGGTGCTGAAAAACAGGATAGCAATGAACCGAAAAAAAGATGGTCCATAACATAACAAACATTTAATTTCAACAAAATGAAGGCCCACCTAATTCTCAGCGCGGACCCTCACATTTTCCCCCTGGGAGCGCTAATTTCTATAGATACAATAGTTGTATACCCCTGAGGGGACCTATATGGTTGTTAGGAGCCTCAACAATTTGTTTAATATTATAAGAGTTCTCAAAAAGCAAGACTTGATACTAGAAAAGCACGACAAGAAACACGAGTTGTAAAACATCGTTAAAGATTGCATTATTACTGCACACGCATCAAAAACGAGTTTTAGAATATTTCTAATAATTTATGTCTTATGAAGCAGTGTATGGAGAAACAGACCGACAAATTTTCAAGTTCCCTAAAAATATAAATAAAATTTCACGTAACATGTTACGTAAACCTGAACCAAACTCGTTTGCAAGAAGAGATGAACATCAAAAATATCTTAGTGCTTCTGAAGCACACGTCCGAGAACGAAACGGAATGAACTCCTGCGGCAAGAATTCAAATCACGATCTCCTCCACAGACAATTTGGAGCACGACGATGAGTTTCTCACACCAACCAACATTGGTGTCTGATGAAAGGAAGATAGAATTTTAAGGCCACAATGGAGTCGTTTATGCTTGGAGAAAACACGGAACAGCTTACACGCAGAGAACAATATTACAATTCTGAAACATGGTGATGGGACCTAATTGGAATTGGAGTGCTTTGCAGTTAATGGTACAGAAATACCTGAAATGTTTGAAGGAACTATGGATAGAAGTAAATATCTAAGTTAGTCCTAGATTTTTGAAGATATTTACAAAAATTTTCTGAGAAACTGGACGTTGGATATGAATGAGTTTCGACGTGAAAATGATCCCAAGCAAGGAGCGTAAGTAATACGTGATTGGTTTTAAAGAAACACTATCAAGGTTCTATCGCCGCCTTGTTAATCACCGGATTTAAATCCGATAAAAAGTTTTTGGAGAGAAAGCAAAAATCAGATTCACAAGACAATTAACCAATTTCTATAAACATAAAGTATTTTTCAAAAATTGTACGTTCAGATTTCACTCAAATCTCTTTAGGACTTGGTAAAATCATAGCGGGACCACCTAAGAGCTGTAGCTGCACGCGAAAACGCAATATCTAAACAGTAAATCAATTTCTTTAAAATGTTGAAGCACTTTTTTCATCACGCATTTTGATGAATTGAATTTAAATTTTTCGGATGCCATAAATATTTCCTCAATGTTGGTGTGCTCATGCTTGTTGGTGTTAGTGATACATTCTGTGTGGGTTTTGTCAGGCACTTACAATAAATGTTTCCAAATTTCACATCCAAGAACTTGATTCTCTTTACTGCGTATATTAGGAAATCTCTAAATTTAATGAACAAAAACAATTTCAAAACAGCCTATAACACTCTCCATAACAGTATTGTGAACTAGTGCGAGTGTTTTAGCTACGTCAGCATTTTCTTTATTGTGTGAAACGCTCAACTTGATGAAAAACCCCATGGAGAGATAAAATTTCGAATGAAAAATCTCTTTATAAGCTGTAGCATCACTTTCCTAGCCCAGACCCCGGCATTCATTAGCGGATACCACACACTACTTCTAAAAATAGAAAATTTCTTGGCTTAAAATTGAGCGAAAAACGCCTAAATGAGGTGGTAGAGGAAGGATGCACTAAAATACAGGGCCTAACGAAGCTAGTCTTCTCTATGGAAGACTGATGGTTAGACTCCACTGAAACAACTCGCACCCAACCCAAGCTTCATAAAATGCCTCGGGATGAACATGAATTTTCCGGCGACTGGTCATCGCTTGATCCATCTATCAAAGTTTTGGCGGTCCTGAAACTAATTCGACAAGACAACGGCAAATGAGCAACTCGTCTCAGCTCCAGGCTCAGCTAGCAAAGAAAACTGGAGCAGCGAATCTCAATTTATTGGCCAGATCTGCCTTTTCTGACCGGATCAAAGTTTGGCCTTACGATCGGTGAGATTGTTTCAGATGAAAGAAATTTTCCAATTGCAATATTTACTGAAATTTTTTATTCTTTGGTAGTCGTATAAAATTACGGTAAAACAAACGATAAAATATGAAGTGAATTGTACACCTTTCTTTTCAGGTCTAAAATAACATTTGATGCTCTCTTATGGTTGCGCATTTCATTTCGATCGTAATTATGCGCTTTAAACGTAAAATTCTTCAAGAGTTTCCTTGAAATAAATAAATACTCTAATCTTTCAAATTATAAATGATGTGCTTCTAAGTCAATAAAACTTACTTAAAAGCCTCCCGAAATTGCATTTCAACGGGAACTATTTGGCAGCAGTAATTGTTAGTCTATTTATTAATAACTGATCAGATCTTCAATTATCGACCCAACGTAAACTGAAAAAAAAGAAAAAATAAGTGTATTTTCATCATTATACAGCATACTTTTTCATGCCGACGAACGTCAGCACAAAAAGAAGAAATCAAACCATGGTCTCTGCATCCCTTTAACTTGGTAAATAAAAATTCATGAAGTTTTTGGGCTTCGTCCAACCACTCGCGTATTTTCGGCGAGGATGAAGACGTATTTTGCTGCATTTTAACTTAGTTCGAGCTACGAACGCCTCACTTCGCTCAGTCCGTACAACCTCAGCTGCAAAGAAAGTATTTCAACTAAAGCCGCGACAGCGACTTTGTCAGACAACTGACAACGAATGCATGGCCTCTGCATGCAATATTCGTGGTGAGAGCATTGCTGGATGTACATGGTAGGAACTTTGCTGGCAAGGCTTGATTCATGCGCAAACATCCTTTTATGTTTTTCTTCGCACACGAACTGCTGATGGCTGTGCATAAGTATCTCCAAAACGGAAATAAATAAAAATATATTACAACAGTGATTCAGGCATGATCATTTAAATGTAAATCAGTTCCGAGACTAAAAACATGATTTTAGATAAAAGGTTTTCAAAATTTTATGAATAACCCGCTTTATGCGCCAACAATCACCACTTAAAGGGCAGTTGAAATGGATTGTTTTATATATATATATATATATTTGAAAAACATGATTTCTAGGACGCTAAATAACTTTGCTAACACTTATCAAGCTAAAACGAAACCAGGACTCACCATGTAACCAGCGATTGTCAACACCGAGACCCCAACGCCTATTTCATCAAATCGAAATATTAGGCATTGGTGAGGGTCAACAATATCAGTTACGACATCGCGTCATCCATGAAAATTACGAGCAACTTGAAATTATCACCCACTGAAAATTCATGGCGTAAGTCATCGCACAGCTTGATGAACAAATGCTCAAAATCCTTCGACTTTATTAGAATTTTCAATTTAGCGTTTACAAGTTGCTCTAATACCGGCACCGACCGCTTATTGAAATTGAAACCACCTGTGAATGAAGTCAAGTTTATGAGAACTAATGAAAGAACATGATTATGAAAAATTTACGAAATGAAGAAAATATTTTCAAAAATGAATTTAGAATAAATTAAGAAAAAACATGTGCCAAATTTCCCCTTTCATTGTTTTAGTTCTTCAACTATTTTCAATCAAGGATATCTGGGAAAATGATAGAAAAAGCCCTCGTTTTAGAAAAAGATGTGTGCAGGTGGGGGAAGAACAGTCGAGTCGCAGTACTTTGAGATGCAGTGAGTTAAATGCGCTTTACAGCGCCATTTAACAATAGTAGAATAAATAAACATACGGTAAATATCAGTAATGGAATCAATCAAGTATCAGTGATACGCACCACTCAGCATTGAAGAACGACTTCGAAAAATCTGTTAAAAAGACACTCTTCATCGTTTCATGAATAAATAAATAATAACACTTGATTAATGAATTTTCTTGACGGCACTTATGATTCGTATTTCAGCATGCAGTATAGTTTCTATTTTTGTTTATATTTTTTTGTTAATTTGTCAATTTTTTTATTTTTCTTTTATTTTTCATTTTTTAATTTAATTTTTTTCTTTCATTTTTTATTTTACTTTTATTTTTTTCTTTTATTTTAAATATTTAAATTTTTCTATTTCTTCAATTTCGTTTTTATTTCTTAATTTTTTTACCTGTACATTAATATTTTTAAAACTAAGTTCTCGTCTAACGGTCTTACCCGAGTTTACGGCATCATGTACACTGAATTCCTGAGTGTTACATAAAAAGATCGCTTTTACATGCAATGATCCGTTTGACATTTTATCAGGTTAGCATAGTCTAGGTAATGTTGATGAAATTTTATCAACCTAGCTCAACGATGACTTTGGTGAAGTCAGGTGCGGATAGGATAGGTTAGGATAGGATAGGTTAAGATATGTTAAGTTAGGATAGGTTAGCATAGATTAGGTAATGTTGACGGAATTTTTTCTCGGGTCCACGGTTTTTTATGTTTGACTTATTATCAGGATCGGTTTGGTTATAGTAGGTTAGGATAGGTTATTATAGGTCAGGTTAGGTTAGGTAATGCTGAAGGAATCTTTTCATAGTCCACGTTTTTTATGTTTGGCATATCATGATAGTTTCGATTAGCATAGGTCAGGAAGAGATAGGTTAGAATATGTTAGGTTAGGATAGCTCAGATTAGAATGTTACGTTAGAATTTGGTAGGTAATGTTGATGAAATTTGTTCTCGGATCCATGTTTTGTTTATAAATGACATATTATCAGGATCGGTTTGGTTATAGTGGGTTAGGATAGGTTATAGTAGGTTTGGATAGGTTATGGTAGGTTATGATAGGTTATTATAGGTTATGATAGGTTAGTATAGGTCAGGATAGGTTATTATAGGTTAGGATAGGTTATTATAGGTTAGGATAGGTTACTATAGGTTAGGAGAGGTTAGGTAATGCTGAAGGAATCTTTTCATGGATTTACGGTTTTTTATGTTTGACATTGGTCAGGATCGGTTCGGTTAGAATAGGATAGGATAGAATATGGTAGGATAGGTTAGGCTAGAATATGTTATCTTGAAATAGGTGAGTTATTGTTGATCGGGTCTACCGAGCTTAAACGATGTAATTGTTCGTGGAATTTCTGCTATTATGTATTAATGCTTACTTTTCACCTAGACAAATTCGCAGCGAAGGAAACGGAAGTGTCCTCACTCACATGGTATTGAGGGCGGGCAGGGCGGAGAGCGCCTTGGGGTGCACCCTGTGGAGCGGGTTGCCGTGCAGCGAGACGGTCTGCAGGTTGCGCAGACCTCGGAAAGCGTCGTGGCGCAGGACTTCTATCTTGTTGTCCGTCAGCACGCTGACCACAAAATGATTATAAATGCTTATTTCATTCAAAAAACCTCATTGGCCAAAAAGAAAATATTCCACGTTATGAATGAGAGAAAGGAATTGGGACGTTTAATTAAATTCAAGCTCTAGGCAACTTTAGACACAACAGAGAGGGGACTAACTCGAAATTCAATGTTTAACATGTCAAGTGAAGATTTATCACCCAAGAGATCTAATATGTGAATAAATTGAGAGGTTATTGAAGCCTGCTTAATCAGTGACATTGTGTTTCTCAGAAACGCTGCAAAGTTACTCCTCTATTGATGAAATTTCAAAGGTTAACCTCAACATAAGTGTTTCCAAGAGATAAATGAAGGAAGCACTGTTTAGTATGGAATTAAAAGGAAGTGAAACCCTCACACCTTGCTCGTTGAAAGTTAAATTGAAAAATCTCAATGTGAAAAGATAAACGCTGAAGAAGTAATAGGTGCTGAAGAATAGGACAGAAGTGAACAGAAAAAAGACGGGCGTTACAAAACAACAAAACTCATTCCATTTCAACAAAAAAAAGGGGTACTTAACCTTCAGCTTGGGAACTCGCACCTTCCCCATGGGAGCGCTTTTTTCTATAGAGACAACAACCGTGTCTCCCTGACGGGCTGTCATCATTTAGCTCATAAGCAGATTATTCTAAATATTTGAATAATTGCTACGGCTAAAATTGCTCGTAATTGTTTTGTTTAGCCTGAGACATAGGTATGAAGTGTTCCCATGCGTCGGAAAATTCCATAATTCTGAAAACAACAATACTTCCTTCCATGTAATACACATAAATTGGTAAGTTAATTCGACCTATTCAATAGTTTCCTCGTTCTCTCTGGGTGACGCTCCAGGAATAGCATTCCCGAGCAGGAAACCAACATGTACCTCGAAAAGCGAGCTCATTTTAGAACTTTTTCAGTCTCCATTTGATTTGAGAGAATTCTTTGGTAAATGTCAATGAATTCCTCTTGGAGCATTTTCCTTATTTTTAAAAAACTCTTGGGTCAGACAAGCGAGGTATAATTTTCAAAATGTTCATTTTAGTGAATAATTATACGAAGAATCTCGAAGGCCATGCTTGCGTTTTCCTCGGAATTTAACAGTTGTTTTTTCGTATCAAAATTAAAAAACGAAGATAATTTATGACTTCAAACGATGTCAAATGAATTGTCTCATTAAAATATATTAATGATAACTGCCAGAAGAAAAGGAATCCGAAGAACAAAGATTTCTGAAAATTCAATATTTTATGGTCGGTACGTTGTTCCCAGGGTGAATGTTTGTAGCAGATAACTTATTCTTTACGGCTTGTGATCTTTAACTTGGACCATTTACTCTGTAAACCGCCCTTGTGATAGACAATAAAATTATATGATCCACAAAATCGAGAACGTTTTCAAGTCAAAAATCAAGGAGACCAAAAACTTCAGACCAAATGTCTACAATGAACTCGAGAGGAGATAATTTGATTCACAGAGGCATGAAAGCGATGTGTATGGCACCTTTAAATCGCTCCTCGTTACTATTTAAATTTGAGTTCATGTTTGTGCCCATTTCATCAAAGTATTTTTTCCAATACTCTACCAGGATTTGGTAAGGAAGGCAAAAGAGTAAAGGTTTTTAGTAGTTTTACTAAGGAATTAGGTGTTCATACTAAAATTTCAATATTCTTTTGCGCGAAAACTTAGCGAATAGTTCTAGAAAAGTACTCTGAAATTCATTAGGTATTTTGTGAGAGAATATTCAACACCGCATTTATCGAACACTCAGGTCTGAAGTTGAAATTCCATGTTACATTTTTGGGTTATGTAATTAAAACTGCATTGCTTCTTTGACTTTCCAGGCTATGGAATCACGCACAGGTGATGAACAACACATTCACTCGCATTAGAAAGCAGTTCCTGCTACCGATTTATACGATATTTCCATAACGTTAATCGTCAGACTTCAATTTCCAACGATAACGCATTAATGATTTTCCACATGAACATAACACATGATTTGAAAAAAAAGAAGAAAATGCAACAGGGACCGCCTAATTCTAGGCGACATACGAAAAAGCACTCACAGGTGGGAGAGAGAGGGGCAGAGCTGCACGGCTGTGGGCACGTCCGTAAGCAGGTTGTTGGCGAGGTCTCTGAAATGACGGACGAAATATAACTTTAGATGTTATTCACTCTTCTTTTAAAACGGCCAACCCAGGGTATTTCTAAAATACTCAAATTCAAAATATTAGCATACTAACCCTATGCCACGCATAACGGCAAGATCACACTTCGTACGATTCACTTTTTAAAAATAAATCCTTTGCTCGTTCTATCGCAAAGGAATTACCACAAAATAGCTTATAGTTTGAAGATAACATTAGGTTATCTATTGGTTTAAGCCTCTCTAATGGCTAAAAATAAAGGAGTTTTGAAGAGAGGATGGAGGAAGGCACCATTTAGTTTGGAGTTGAGGGAACGTGGAATCTATGCACAAGGTGCACAGAAACAGTGAGCTAGGAAAGAAGGTCATGAAACAAGAAAAAATTGAAGAAGAAAGGAGTAGGTGCTGAAAAACAGGACAGCAGTGAACCGAAAAAAGATGGTCCGTAACAAAACAAAAACCTATTCTATTTCAACAAAAAGAATGCCTACCTAACGCTTAGCTCGGGCCCTCACATAGTCCCCCAGGGAGTGCTAATTCCCATAGATACAATAGTTGTATCCCCCTAAGGGGAGGAGTTCATGAAACAAGATAAAAGTTGAAGAAGGAAGTAGTATGTGCTGAAAAACAGGACAGCAGTGAACCGAAAAAAAGGTGGTCCTCAATATAGCAAAAAAAAATTTTTTATCAATAAAAAGATGACCTACCCAACTCTCTGTTCGGGGCTTCTCACATTTTCCCCCTGGGAGTGTTAATTCCCATAGATTCAATATTTGTATCCCCTGAGGGGCCTCACAGATTGAAATTTTTACACTTAAACAAATGAACATTTTAGGTACTTCGTCCCCAAAAATGTTGAATATAGGGAATACATAATTTCCAACACACTTTTTACAAACAAGTATGTCTTCCTGTGATATTAGCGCGAAGAGTACAAAAATATAAAACATCTCATCAAATTCAAAAACATAGAATTTGTTCTTCCAAATATTTCACACAAATTTTGACGGTACAATACACAATTTCTTTTATGTACATACATTATTTCACAAAGAATCTCAAATTCTAAAGGAAGAGATCGATTCTGGAGGTGTAATATACCATAATTTATACCAATGCCAAGAGTGAAGTTAAACGTTCGAGTCTGGAACATATTCGTAAATACCATGCAATTTGAGTGACTGAAATTATGAATTCGATGAGGACACGGAGGGTTTCCATCTTTTTCTCACAAACGACCTCACCACGTCATAATAACGTCAGAAATGGTTCACAAGAGTACCTACCGCGCTAAAGAACTAACTCACTATAGCGCGTGCGGCGTGACAGCTACGTAGTATCCTAGTTACAGTGTTATCCTAGTTACAAGACCGTCTTGCCTCAACCGTTCAAGAACATCCAAATTAAAATTTTTAGTAAATACTTTCACTCCGGGGCAAACTCAGAAAACGAAAGACGTCGCAGTTTGCCATTTTTAGCTTTATTTTGAGAATAAGACGAGCAAGGAGAGCTACCTACCTAGCTACGAGCAAGGAGAGCTACCTACCTAGCTACGAGCAAGGAGAGCAATACACACGAACTGCATTCAATGGAATAGAAGAAAATCGGGTTACACTTGGAATTTTTTATTTTAGCTCCTGAAGAGTTCAGCTACTATTTTGTGAGTAACAAATGATTGCATGAAATAGGACTACTTGACCAAGAGTAACCCTTTCTCAAATATACGAGTATATACATATTTTGGAAAGGAAGAAACCAAGCATTGATACTCATGACTCATGAATTATGCAAGTGGCTCGGAGAGAATTGGAATAGTGACCTTCTTTCAGGACAAACATTCCTTTCATTGTTTTCTTTCTTGACGCAGGGGAGAAGCTAGCGGATAAAATGCCCCTGTTGCAAGAACTTCTAACGCTTGCAAGAGCAAAACAACGTAGTTATCAAAGTTTATATTTTCGGAAGATAATCTAGACCAAATTTACGTGGTTAACCTAATTTCAGATGCAACTTTCGAACAGCCAAACAAATTTAAATCAAATTTAAGCTCAGAAATATTCAACACAATTTTGCTAAAGTACTTTTCAATCAACATACGAAGTTCATTTTCATTTCTTCAAACGTCACACACAGATGAAAATTTGTGTTGGGACTGCTGACATATACAGGATGTCCCAAAAAAAACTGACCGAACTTTAAATTATTTTAGCTCTTAGGTTATTGTTTCTAATTGAGTTCTGTAAAGACCACAGTGCTAACTAAATGTTTCTCTCTTCACACAAAAAATTGTATTTGGTTAGCGGGCACAAAATTGTTACAGTGCCATTTTTAAGAAAGTAACTGAGAGTACATTTGCTTCGGAACCCGAAAACACAAGAAAAATGTTATCTAAAATGAAATGTTTCACTACCAGAAGTACATATTTTTTTTAAAGTACATATCGATAGCATGGAAAAAACCCTTCCATCTTAAGGTGTTAAGGTGAAAAATAGTTTTTCAAAGCATGGAAATGAATATTGAAATGGAAATGAATTTGAAAATGAACATAAGTAAAAGTCGTATCAAGGATACATTGGAATTTAAATGAGTTATTTCATTTTAATTCCAATGTATATTTTTTTGGCCTCACTATTTGATGCAGAACGTTCGCTACCGGAGCAAATGTACTCTCAGTTACTTTCTTAATAATGGCACTATAACAATTCTGTGCACGCTAACCAAATACAATTTTTTGTGTAAAGAGAAAAATATTTACTAAACACTGTGGTTTTTACAGAACTCAAATATCACGGTAAAGGAAACAAGGTAGGTTCAAACCAGTCTTTTTTTCGTCGACTGTGTGGGTGTGCTGACGTCACAGCAACGAACCAATAGCAGCGCTCATATTGCTTCTGGTAGCACTGCTACTCTCAAATCCGTCTCCACTATTGGCCTAACGACACTGCGGTTTGGTGACGTCATAAAGTTAGTTTGAAATAAAGCCTTTCTATTGGCTACCCGTACAAGAAGAAGTGTAATTTCCCCCATAGAAATGACCCTACCTTGTTTCCTCTACCGTGTCATATATCAACAATAACCCAAGAGCTAAAATAATTTAAAGTTCGGTCCGTTTTTTCGGGACACCCTGCATATGTCGCCGTACTGCAGGTTTATCTGCACCGAAAATTTTGTGAAACAACTATGTAAAAACACGTAAATGAATTGGTGAACGAGGAAATTCTTCAAACTAAATACTTGAAGTAAGATTTGATTGCATTGTTCGCACGGCAGGCGAAAGGCGCTAAGACGCTCATCAACGTTATCTTTTTCTGCACAGTCATTGTCCCATTAAAAGCAATTACATGCGGGCACTCGGAACCCATAACGGCGATCTCTCAACTGATGATCCAAAGTTCCCCTCATTACGCCAGGATGAGCTCGTTTTGGGGGGCCGCAAAAAAAGATATTAGACAGAAAAACGAAATACAGAAACGCAGCACAGAACATGATCTGCTGCACGTTGAAATGACCACATTTTTCTGCAAGCAAATTTTCTTGCACAGTTTAGCAAATACGATTGTCCGAATCACCAATTCGGAGATGAAAACGAATGAGAATAATGAACGGAATTTTCCAGGAATGAGAAAGTTGGACTTACCAATAAGCTCATTCATAAGATTGCTGTCGATATCTAAATGAATGTGACCACCATCAGCTATTCATTTTGATGCAACTAACAAGCACTTCTGTACTTCGGTCTGAAGCAGTACAGTAACTCGAGCGTTCGATCACTACCGCTAATGCGACTTGCCCCATCTGAAATCCCAAAGTTCGCTTCTCAAAATTCCTCTCGATGCACTCACAAGTTTTCAAGGGATGGCAGAGCTGCGAAGGCTTGGGGATGAACTTCAGAGATACGATTGCTACTCAATGACCTGAAAGAAACCACGGAATCTATTAAACGAGCTGAAAAAGTTATTGTACGTGTATTTCCTGGTACAGTATGTGTAGACATTCATTCTACGTTATTTACTGTTCCTTTTTTGGTAGAACATAGGAAAAGAGTAACTAACGTACAAAAATAAAAAAATACTGTTGCAGTATCTGTGGAAGGAAGGACTACAGAAATCGATTTCAAAGAGATACACTCAAATTATCGGTCTACTATTACTATAACAAAACACAGTACATTACTATAACATCAACTTATCGGTCTACTATAATTATCATTGTAACACCGGTTTTGACCGTTAACAAGACATGGAAAAAATGTTGAACGAATCTTCTCCTAAGACTTAAATTTAGCAGCCGGCAGTAACTTCGCGGTAAAATTCCCTGGCCTTGAATTTAATTCCATTTGTACAAATTGCATTATGTCCGTTTAGCATCACAGTGAACTCGGTAGCAAAGCAAGTGACGTTAGTAATCACAGTTCGCCGTAGTTAAATTGGCCATCTAAAAATTATGTAGAACAAATTAGCCAGCACTCAGCGAGTCCACTGTGAGCAGCGGCTAATTCATGGCAGAGACCAAGTTTCAGTTTTCATCCCATAATTAGGGGCCTATAAAAAAGCACGTTGAAACTGCCGGATGCATAAAACGACTCAGAAAGTCACTTCTTAGAATTTCATTTTCGATTTTCTTAGTATTTTAACGAAAATGGCGAAGTCATCTTCAGTCCCTGAAACAACACGAAATAATATACAATTTGATGAAATTCTGAACTGAAAAATCAAATTTATGAGAAGCTAACTAATCAATTCTAAAAAGGGTGCAAGTTAGTGTCCCACTATTAGAACTCATTCTACTTCCCTTTTTTAACTGATAAACTTCGCAAATTCCTAGTTTCAACATGCGCCCAAATATACAAGTTGTAATAAACATGTATTTTTACTTTTGTATTGAATCGGCGGATAATAATTTTAATAAGATGTACAGTTACATACTCTGTAAAATAGGTATTTGAGGTTAAACAATTATTTGGATAGTATCAAAAGATTCATTTAATAGTAGTTTCTGAAAGAATTAAACCTTGAAACTCACGTAGTGAGCAAAAAAAACATTGATGCACATCACTTAGCATCAAAATTATAGTTCTTCACACAACAAAAATCAATTAATAATTATAATTCATAAAATAGAGAGGCGAAAAATGAATTTGGATCCTTCTAGAATAGGTTTAAAACTGGAATCGCAGCATATTTCAACACTTACACTCGAAACTTCTGGAAAGACCTTAACGGTATGTGATGCGAGGGTATCAGGAGATTTTAAGGTTAGTTTTACATCAAAGCTTGTCCAAAGGCGCTACAAGAAGCTGAATCAAAGGGAGCTATGTAAAGATCAAAAAAATTGTATTATTTCAGCGAACACTACAGAAATGAGCAATCGGAATATATATAAGAACTTAAATACCCCTATGAGGACTGTTGGTTCCTTTGTGTAGAAATAGAAGATGACTTTGAACTCGAAAAAATTCCCCTTCTCTTTTAAATCTCAAAAATTTCCAATAAGACGTTCAAAAAATGTGCAACGTAAAGTTTGAACAAATTTGTTCATGGCAAGAGATGAATTTCATAAAGATTTAGTGCTGCTGGAACACATGTGTGTAAGAGAACAATTACTAAAGAACTTCAGCATCACGCTCTCCACGAAAGACCCCATTTGAAAAGCAATTTAAAATCAAGATTGGAGTTGCATAAGCAAATTTGACGCGTGATGAGTATATTTCTAATATATTTTTTGGTTTGAAGTCAGCTAAATAGAGCTTAATGGCCATAATGATGTCACTCATGCTTCTTTAAAGATAAGACGGAACAGCCTACGCGCAGAAGAGCACCATCCCAACTCTGAAACATGGTAGCGAGAACATATTGAAATCGAATTTCTTCGTATTTAGTGGCACGGGACAATAATTGTTAGTAATTTGAGATACTTCGGATGAAGAGGAATATCTTGAGTGACCAGGAGATAATTAAAAGAAAAATTACCAAGGAAATGGATCTTAGATGTGAATGTTTCTTTCAACAGGACAATAATCTTAACATACAGCCAAAATAATTAGAGAATAGTTGCAAAACAATTTTATCAAAGCAATGACGCAACCTGGAAAATCGCCGGACTTAAATCAGATAAATCAATCATAGAGTAAACGCGAAAAGTTAAACCCACGTAAGTAAGACGACCGACAATTTTCAATGCATTGCTGGTGTTTTCCAAAGAAAAATGGGTTAAGATTTTTCGCAAATCTGACAAGGATTTAGGAAAAACTTTGCGAATCGCCTAAAATCAGTAATGGTAAACAGAAGCGCAACGACTATATAATTAACAGAATTCTTCTAGGTGCTCAAATCAAAGACGTTTTTTACTGTGTGTTTTGTAAAATTGTTTATAAATTTTGGGCATCCTATTAGTAATTTTGAAATCCTATTATTGTTCCTCTGTTGTAATGTTGCTGTTTGTCGTACACTCTGCAGAATTTTCATGGTTATGTGTCTTCAATGTCCATGTATGAAATGCATTATTTTCACACCAATTCCATAATTTATAAGTTCATTGAACACAGTGTCGTTTTTGGCAAAGCGATCTCGCAAGAAAAATTACCAGGTTTCTTGCAAGCAAGAGTATATTTCCTGTTCATTTCCCCAATGAATTAAACAGCAACTTGAAAAGGGATTAGCAATATTTTGAAAATTGGTCACCGTTCATGGTCGAAGATTAGATCATATTACAAGTCCGTTTATGCATCCCTAACCGCAGCAAAGGTGTTCCAAAAAGAGGAAGCATGAAGCATCATTTAGTGTAGAGTTGAGGTCTATCTGTGCACAAGTTGTGATCCCACACAAAATCTCCTACGCATAAAATCTCAAAGTTAGGATAGAAGTTCGGGACGCAAAATAAAAGTAAAAGATGAAAGTGAAAGGTATTGAAAAAAGGGACAAAAGAGAACCCAAAAAAGATGGTCCGTAACAAGAAATGAATTTACACTGTTTAAAAAAAGGAAGGCCTACCGAAATTTTACCTCGGAACTGCACGTTTCTCCATAGGAGCGCTTATACCCATAGATACAATAGTTGAATTGCAAAAGGGGCTGTGGGAGAAGAAGAAAAGTCTTTTCCAATGCGAGGAATAAAAAGTCTTTTCTAATGCGACGAATTAAAACGCAGCTGTTGAAAACCAAACGAATACAGTTTTTCATCGCAACTTCTCTGATAACCGTGATTTAATCAGTGTATACATCACTTTTAGTTGCACGGAATGGTATTCTAAGCTACCTAGTTTAGTCCAGTCGACGCTTTTTCGTGCGTCAACCTGAAGAAAAATACATTTTTTGTGACGTTGCTAAGCACTGTTTTCGTTAATAGAAAGGAAATTAAATCCGAATTATCATTATGTAAGTTAGTTCAAGACCCACTTGGAAGCGATATCAAGAATGGAAAAAGGAGGGACCATCTAGTTAGACTATTGACTGTTAGAAAACGGGGTTCTAGGCATGAGGTGTGTTCAACATAGATACGTTGCGCATTGAAACAGAAAGTTAGGAAGGTAGAGAAGACAAAAAGAGTAGCAGAAAAGGCATGAATACTGAAAAAAGCAAAGTGGGTACGGAAGAGCTTCATGCAGTTAGGTTTCCAACAGTTTCTCCACTGGGAGCGCCAGCTATAGCATAGGACAGTCAAACCTAAATAACCTGAGCCTATTACCTTTCTTTCGCCTTCTGTGGTTGAAGTAATCAAGAAAAATTAAACTGATTTCACTAAAACTACAAAAACAGCAAAATATTTCAGTGTGTAGAGACCGGACCAAAGTTTAGAAGGCGATCATAGAATCTGAACATTGAGTTCAACTTACAGTGACGGACGATGAGCTTGATAAGCTGGCAGGCAGACGAAGTTGTTCCTAAAAACATTGTCCTAACTTTTCAATGAAAAAGCGCGAGGGAAGAAATTTTCAGTTTCTATACGAACAAAAGTTCAAACAATGGGTCATAGGTTCGCGTTCCGCACAAGGGAGCTCGTCAATATCAGGTGATGTAATCGGACTGCTCACAGTGGAGCAACAGGAAGAATACAACAGGCAGCGGTTTATTTTCACCTGCAGCGAAAATTCTATACCGCCGAGTTCATAAGTTTTCAATTCCGTACCTGTTTTTAAAGTTGTTTTGATATTAAACCTTGTGCGCAAAAGCGTCTATCACAAAACATGCCCGCTCGCTGTGTACTCCATACAGTGCAGTATCATCCTCCCCCAATGAAAGATTGAACAGTTGGGCGTTCAGAAACGTCCGAAGAAAAAGGAAACCTACCAGTATCACTATGCTCTCTATACACCATATCACGCATATAGAAAAAAATCTATAGTGATATGAACATCAAATCGGTTTCCAACTTTGGGGAACCTAAGCATCGTCATGTGGTCTAGTAGCCGCTATGTAGCCTCTCTGCCGTTACATTAAGGAAGCAGAAGTAAGTGTACTTTTAACATTTGAACAGATGTTGAGAACTCTCTTGTTCCTGTTGAGTCGTAATTTGAAACATTAGAGCGAGTAACTGTCCATTACGAGTTCAATCTCGGGGTTAAATCACGACCAGCTGCGCAATTGTGCCGCAACTTTTGCAGACACTCAATTAGTGGCGACGCTCAGGAGCGGCTGAAAAATTCCTGTCGACAATATTTCGATTGAAGAGCCCGTGATATCGATTAGAATTCCTTTGACAAGCAAAATTATAAGCTTTCAGGTGAACAAGTTATTAGTTTTGTCGTCTTATGATAGCAAAAGGACTTCATAAAATTTTCATTGTTCTGCACAAAAACCCACGGGCATTTCAAATGAGCTTTACAAAGAAACTTACTTCAAAGAAAAAGGAAAATGACAAAAAAGTGGGAACTAAAAATGCTAATGGTGCATGAAAAAAACGGAATTTATTCATTTTAAGCGATAGTGCACTTCATTCATTATTCCAGTAATTGAAGAAAGTCTGCATTGAGCTTTCTAAACAGAACACTCACGATTTACATCTAAGTGTTAACTGCTCAAATCCTCTACGAATGAATCTACGTTGAATAAAGAAAGTTAACAACAGAGATGATCGTACAGCGGCGAGTTACGTTGTAGAATCTAACGAAGATTCAAACAGAATCTCGATAGTGGTAACATGAGAAAGGCATCATTGATCACGATAAAAGAGAAAAACATGGCATAAGCAAGAGGTGCAGCAAACTCAATTCAAAAATCATCACTTTGATTCGTAAGGCGTTTCTAAAAATTTGTATTTGAGAGCGCTTATAGCGTCGTGCAGCACAAGCGACAGGACTTAGTTCGGCCTGATAATTGCTGCCAGGATACAACTGCCAGCCTCCGGACCCTCACAATCCGAACTACAATTTTTAGCATTAATGTGCGAATGGCGCAGTTACGCGACGCCAAGAAGTCACGACACCGATAAAATCTGACCCACTGAAGACGGCATCGGTTGAACAGAAAATGGAAAAAGCTTGCGCAAATTTCCATACCTATTGGCGGAAACGGTTAACGTCGATTGGGGTCCAATTGACTAAACTCAACAGGATATCAACTCGCCCATGAACTGCAAAGCAAAATAACCTGGCTGAAAAAATTACATTATGTTGACGAAAGTTTTACCAAGTGTGTTCTGCAATAGACATTATACTCATGCAACGTCATAAAATTTACTATCGTATTTTCACATCCATGATTATATTATTAAAGATTTATTGGCAACTTCAAACTTACTTACTCATTCTCCCACAACAAAAGAGTTTGCTCCCATAATGCCTTACTAGTATTTGAGCCCATTGGTCGCTCTACATACTTATTAAGCTCTGATAATCTTGTCTGTATGCCAGCTTAAATTGTTCATCGTTTATGATATGCTTTCAATAATTGGGCTTGAATTCTGTACCCTAATTCAATAATAAGATGCGGAAAACTTTAAGAACCTGCTTCGTTCAGTAGATAGTTATGGTCTTTTAATAGTACCTTAAGAGAAATTCACGTCTTCTTAGTCCAAAATAACCCCAGACGATGTACTGTGCCACTGGTTTGTTAGAAGAGTCAATTTTTACGAAAAATTCTCCCACTCCTTTTTCAGCCAGATGTACAATAGAAAAACGATTTTTCTTGTCATTGGATTGTTACACCCTCGTGAAAATCATGGTTATTAACCAATTCTAGCTCAGAAAAATAGTTATACAAATGACCTGACCCCACGAGTCACCGGTGGTCTCGTTAATAACAAAGTAGAACGTAGAAAATGGAACAGTGTTGAAAATAGATGTACTCACAGCGTGACCAGGTTGGGCAGGTGGGAGAGATCGTCGGCACGCAGAGCTGGGAGAGTATTCTCAGCCATGTTCCTGACGAGGAAAAAAATATTTTTTACGTGAATATTTCGGTATAAAAAATACAGATAACATGTCTTTGTAGTAGAAATATAAGCCTGATATTTGTGCATCTGGACAGAAAAATGCTCCAGATTACATTTCTACAAAAATAATCGGTAGCGGAAAACATCATGAATTTAGGAAGAACTTTCAGCGTGTTCACCATGCTTTATGTTGCACAACATGTATCCAAAACGAAATGTCTCCAAAATTATTTCAAGGAAAGTTACGACAAAAATATGCATTTTGAAGCTTGAGAAGTTTTCTATATTTTCGGGTAGCGTGTTCACCTAAATTTTTTAAGTAGAGCAATACGTTTTGTGTGACAAAAATCCTTCGAAATTATGAACAGCCTGAGACACACAGCATTCATATCGGAAATGGCATGAGGTTGTGCGCACAGTTGAATGACTTTTCAATGAAGTTATTTTTATAACAGAAAATTTTGCACGCATTTTTTAATGGATTTTTTCTACTCGAAGAAGACTTTCCAAAACTTCGATATCTACGTCTTGTGATAGAATTTACATAAATTTATTTTTTGAAAGAAAATGCAAATATTGCACACAAATTCTAGAGTTAACCGAGTACTATGTACTTCTCAAAGACCAAGCCCACAAGTTCAGTGCAGTACTCATTACTTCAAAAGGAGAATATGTCCTTTCAACCGTAAACATTTAGTGTCGGCTCGAACAAGAAACACGTTCTCGAGAAATTTGCTCGCTTTCAAATGCAATTTTTTACACAATCTGGAGGCGACATTTGATCGGTTACAAGAACTTTCAACAGTAGCATGAAAGCTTAGAGAAGGGAATCTTAAGGCTTAGTTTTTTCTTCAAAATCCAGCAGCGTCCCCACCTCAACTCGACACTTTAGGAACAAAAGATCTGAACCACTGCGAGAATCTCATCAGAACACCAGAGGTAAGAATTAGTACACCGTCTTGACGAGATTACGTTTTTCGCTGCAGGTTCAGGCTGAAAAAAAAACAATGAGTTATTTCAAGGCAGTTGTTTGTGAGAACCGCAGAAGGGTGCTGTATGGGCGCCGAGTGAAGCTACTCTAGACTGTCTTGCGCCATAGCTCTCTTCTAAACAACATGATTCCGCACAGACGTTGTCAGGACCTTGAACTAAACAGTGGGTCATTGCCAAGGTCTTAGAATAATGTTTTGAGGTTATACATAATCTGAGTAATCAGAGTCAGTAGGCTTTTAATTTTACGTAATACACAATCCGAGTAATCAGAGTCAGTAGGCTTTTAATTTCACGTAATATATAATCTGAGTAATCAGAGTCAGTAGGCTTTTAATTTTACGTTAAACACAATCCGAGTAATCAGAGTCAGTGGGCTTTTAATTTCACGTAATACATAATCTGAGTAATTAGAGTCAGTAGGCTTTTAATTTTACGGTAGGGCAATGTTAGTCAAACACAAAGTGATGTGAAATGAATTCGAGTTAATTGCCAATTTGAGACAGCGTTTTAGCATCTCAATCTGTATGCAATCAAGTAAGCTTAGCAAATGGATGAGAAGAGTTAGTTTAGGACTCCCTAAGCACAATGAAGGTGCCTCAAAGGGATGAATGAGGAAATCAAAGTGAGGAAGGAGAAATTAACCTTTAAGTATGGAGTTTAGGGAACGGGGAATCTATGCATAAGGTATGTTCCCTCACAAAACTCCGTGGGCGTAGAAACAGTGAGTGACGAAAGAAGTTTATGAAACAAAAGCAAAGTTGTTGAAGGGAGTAAGAAGTATTGAAAAACCGGACAACATTGACCCGATAAAATATGGTTCGTAACGGAGCTAAAAACCTATTCCATTGCAACAAAATGCCTACCTAACTCTCAGCTTGGAACTTCATTTGTTTTTATGGGAGCGCTAATTTCCACACATAAAATAGTTGTCTCCCTTTCAGATTCTGAGTTAAAGAAATTTTATTACTTTTTCAATGACTTACTCGGTCTCTTAATGAATAACAACATTTACAGCAAATTATCTTTAACGATCAATGATTTTTTTTTTAAATTTAATATACTTCCAGTGACAAGTGTGATGTCTTTGCTAACACTAATGTCAGCCAACGCTCAGTACTGATGGTTTAGGGATCTGAAAATGTTTTGCGCATCATGAAATCTTGCACAAGAGAATTTTAGCAAAAATACATTGTCAGTTATTAGTCAAATATTATTATTTATTTAGAGAATGTAAAAAAAGAACACAATTATTCAGTAAAATTATACGTCTTTTTCATCAAGGCATGATTCGTTTAGCATCACTCGCGATAAAGTGTGGCGTGACAGCGTGTTTCATGACACAAAAAAAGTTCAAGTTCATTCCTCATTTGGGAATCACTGATGTCAATGTTTAAGAGCCGTTTTCCTTAGCAATAGAAAAAATCATTTTCGTGGTCACTGTTGTATGCTTGTTCAAGAAGCAAGCACCATATTTTACGCAATGTTAGCTCAAGATATTAAAGTTTTCGCTTTTCATAAAATTATCTAATGCTTTTTCCAGCTGTTGAAAATTTTCATGGCGTTAAGAAGTTTCCTGAATATTTTTTTTCCGTTATTATTGATTTAGATTATTAGATTATATGTTAGTTTAAGCTTCTCTAACCGCCATAAAAAGGCGTTTCGAAGGGAGGAAGGAGGAAGACACCATTTAGTATGGATATAAGGGAATGCGGAATCTATGCAGAAGGGGCATAAAAACAGAAAGTTGGGAAAGAAGTTTAAGAAACAAGATGAAAGTTGAAGAAGAAAGTAGCAGGTGCTGAAAAATAGAACGGCAGTGAACCGAAAGAAGGTTGTCCTTAACATAACGAAAAACTATTATTTCAACAAAAAGAAGGCCTGCCTAACTCTCAACTCAGGCCCTCACATTTTCCCCCAGGGACCGCTTATTCCAATAGATTCAATAGGTGTATCCCCCTTAGAGGTGTTGATTTAATTTGTTGAAACAATGTACGTAATGAAATCTGTAAAAGAGACAGTTCATGTATTCCAGTTTCAAGTAACACTCGTAAATCGTAAAATTAATGGTGATATACGAAACAATTAAAAAAAATACCAAGCAAGCGAGCGTTCCTTGTTAATTTGTTTCCGTAGAAGTAAAAGGCCATCAAGGAATTCTAATGCATCTTGGTACACTCGCGACTCACAAGCACATGCGAAGCTATATCTTTTGAAACTGTAACGAATTCTCGACAACGTTCAAAAGTTGCAGCAGAACATGAATTAAGCTACGTTATCTGTTAGCTAGGCGTGAATGGAGCTTTAGAAAAAATAGCGTTTTGTTTCTTCCTTACGCGTGTTCGTAAATTTAGTGAGATCAAATGTATTTGAACATCTATGAACGTCAACGGGTGCACGACGCATGAATGTTTTCCAAGATATGCAACAGGATTTATTTTTTCAAGTTAAACTTAATAAACTACTGGAGTTTTCGGGCACCTGATGCAATTGATGACGTTAGCGCAAAAATTACAAAAATGCTCAGAAATGTGTGTCAATATGTAATAAAAATTGTTGATAATCTGCAAAGAAACAATTAGGATTTGCTCAATTTATATTACTGTAGTATAAAATACGTAATGTTTTCTCTGTATGATACACTCTACAGAGTCACCCTTAATATCTGTAAAAATTGACACACTAGAAGATTGATTTTCAATAACTGCAAAACAAAAATGGAGTCGCACGATCGGTGCTGATGATATCTTTTAGTTTTATAGTCGTCGGCAACAATTGCCCGTCATCCTGCAAGTGATGTAAGTAAAATCCGGCCAGAAACATAGAAACAAATTAGTTTATCCCTAATTTTTCCCAGTATAAAATGGCGAGAACAAATATTTCAATCTTACTCAAATGAAAAAATAAAAAATTGTGGAAGATAGAAAATTAAATCCCAATCATTGCAAGGAAAACGTAAAGTCTCGTTAGCCAGGAGACATTACTATATCTTCTTTTACTTTTATAATTACCTAGGTGAAAATATTCCAAGGTAAATATTGAATAGTTATACTGCGTAGATTTCAACTCCCATGAATTACGTCCAAAAACGAATTTTGTATTCATGTCGATATATACCTCTAATGTATTTGACTGCACAAACAAATTGTGAAATAATTCAAAATGAATTGAAATTACTTACTCAATGGTAATCAACAAAACAATAGATTTTATGTCTCACTCTTTCAGATTTAACAATCCCTTTTCTTTCTCAAGGTATTTCTACGAACTACATTAAACTTTTCCGAGCAATTGCCATTTAAAAAAGCGGCACTAAAACCTACGTTAAAAATTATGAACCAATGAAAATTGTGCTGTTATGAAATAAAATATCCGACTGTATGGTCAATAAGACTATTCACCGCTGAAAAAATTTCTTCAGCAAGAAACATGGCTCTTTCACTAAAAAATCCGATAGCCTTTTTTTCTCTATTTTCACAGTCTTTTTTCTATTTCGCTTAAGCCTAAGGCAATAATGATTCTCTCAAAGTAATGTTTCTGTAATTTTTTAAGTGGATTTTAGCCCTTGATCAACATAAGTCAAAGGACCTCATCTTGTTTCAATTATGGCTCACCACACGCCATCATCAAAGCCGTTCTTTTTCTTCAAGTAATCACTCTTGTAATAATATCCAGAAACTTTGAACAAGATCAATTATTTTGAGGATGGCATTTTTGTTGTATGTCAAATGTTTTGTCGTCGCTGAAGACGATGGTGAGAAGCCTGTGTTGCGAGACAGACAGCAGAGTTTCAACTCATATTCAGTTTGCGTCCACTGTGCTCGAAGACAGATGTTGCTTTTCATGTTTAGATGGGGTGGTCTTCACGTCTCTGTGAAGTATTGTGAATAGGATTCATACAGATATTTCGGTGCCTTCAGCCATGTTTTAAAGAGATATATTTTCGTTCCGCAGATGTAGATTAAATTGTGAGCAAGGTTAAAGCCTAAATTTTCAAAGGCCTAATCATTACTTTTCTTGTGTATCTGCATTCGTTAGTGTTCTCCAAACAAGTATTCAGTATACTTTTTATATCTGAAGCTCCGATGGAAATTTTCATGACTTGTGTAATTTCACTACAGCAATTCTGTTGTTCAAATTTCTAGCCATTATACAAAATATCAATCCTGAAGAGCATTGAAACTCGTCATAAAGCAAAATTTCCTAAATAATGCTCAGCTACAATAAAATATTTCAATTCCATTCGTCATGACAGATATTGAATAACCTGAATGACTAATATAACAATAATTGAAATACTTGAATGACATTCTATGATTTAAGTTGTCTGAGAAGGCATACATCAAAGATGCGATCTGTTTCTCTACTGCCATCAGAGAGATACAGCATTTGACTCGAAAGGAAACCGAATATATGACCGGTACTCGCTCTATTGACAAATAGTACAATTATACGAGAAGACAACTCATGTAAAAATATAAGGGAAATATGGTGATTTTATTCAGAGGAATAAAACGATCGAACCTGGAATCCCTTCAAATTCATATGTTTGGAGCAAAATTTAATGCTCAAATCAACTATTTTTTAGCTTAGATAATGTTGTCAGGCACTTATGAGGCAATACGGTTCATCTGAAGATGGTCGTATTTGAGAGTATTGAACAGAAAAAGGCAAATAATGGAACCCTGATTAGATTTCGGGCTCAGCTCAGTGAGACCTTTAATCTGAGACGTGTTCACCCAGCCACCAGTGGCGAGGAAGTATATATTTCCGTTCCGAAGATAGATAGATAGATTATTAGTTAGTTTAAGCCTCCCTATCCTCAACAAATGAGATCCAAAGAGAGGAAGGAAGAAGACACCATTTAGTATGGA
Organism: Platorchestia sp. MABIK; assembly: GCA_014220935.1. Classification (NCBI taxonomy): domain Eukaryota; kingdom Metazoa; phylum Arthropoda; class Malacostraca; order Amphipoda; family Talitridae; genus Platorchestia; species Platorchestia sp. MABIK. The sequence continues at coordinate 179,108 of JACJUY010000670.1, forward strand.
GTTAAGGGAACGTGGAATCTATGCAGAAAGGGCATAGAAACAGTAAGATGAGAAAGAAGTTCATAAAACAAGATCAAAGTTGAAGAAGAAAGAAGTAGGTGTTGAAAAAACAGGACAGCAGTGAACCGAAAAATAGTTGGTCCGTTACAAAACAAAAACCTATGTTATTTTTTTTAACAAAAAAGAAAGCCTACCTAAGCTTTAGCTCGGGCCTTCACGTTGTCCCCCTGGGAGCGCTAATTCCCATAGATACAATAGTTGTATCCCCCTGAGGGGGTTTCCGTTCCGAAGATCTGAACTCTAACTTCTCGGGCCGGAGTTAACAACTTGTCACAACCGTCAACATAATTTACTCCGCCTTGGTGAGGTCACATTTAGCCGAGGGTTTCTTGCAACGTCTCTTAAGTCTTCAGCCATTACGAACACGTACGAAGTTTTTGGACGGTATTTTCGGCTGTAGAATGGCTTTGATTTGGAACCATAAGAGTTACCTTCTCTGATTAATGCAGTTAGTTCATAGTACAGTTGATAGAGAATTCATTTCTTTTAAATTGTCGTCATGTGACCAAAGCCGTAACTTCACAAGTGTAGGGCCAAGCTCAATGCTCAAATCGACTATTTTTTTAGCCGTGGAAGTGTTGCCATGTAATGAAAAGTCTGTATGATCAAATACAGACAGAAACAAGTTCCAGGATTCATCCTCGCATTCACAAAGATATTCAGAGAATATCCAGTATATTGGTAAAGTTGTCAATTTAAAAAAAAACACTCACGAAAGATCTTGCTACGAGATCAGTAATTTTTTAATTTGACGGTCGGATCCGTTCTGCGAAACTGCAAGTTTCTTACTTCAGAACAAAAAAAAAAATCATTAACGCATACTAGCCTTAACGGTACCCTTAAAATTGCTGACACATTCCTGAGTCTGGACGAAGAGTGGGTGAGAAAGGCCTGTTAAGTTCACGTATCAAAAATAGCTTGCTGAACTATTACAAAAAAAAGGCTAGCTGTGCTAACTCTATACATAATCAGGCAAAAAATAAAAATGTTCCTCGATATTTTTTAAAAATCTGTAATTTCCTGTTTCGCTGAAGGTTCGAAATGCATGACTGCTTTCTGGATCAATTTGCAGAGCGCACTCGGCAGCCATGACCTAATACCTGCCAAAGCACAGTTCGGAAAGCGCTCGTCTGAGTGGAATTTCGAAGCCGAGGCAATTAATGGTAGCTCTGCGCTCCTTCCCAGGCTCGGCAGACGTGACTACTTTCCTCAATAAAAGCGTCCCAAGATTTGCAGACGAGAAGATAAAGAGAGGCTTTCGCAGCTGCGAGCCATCGACGCCTCCTCTAAGCGACGTAAAAAGGCACTCCCGATGAATTGGGTAATTTTTTATAGATATATAGCAGCATGAAAAGCTTCCGAGCTTTTTTCTCAAAATTTTAAACGCTTTTTATGTTGATAGATGTCAAACCCACTCGAACCTTGCCACGCTGTATTTAGAAGACATACTATTGAAGACACCATTCTGAGTTTAAAGAATCGTTCGCTGCAGCTAAAGAAGGTGCTGCGACAATGCTCTGGAACATGAGGAGGAATAACTCATGTGCATGATTGAAGCCCGAATGAGTTGGGATGCCAAAAAATTCGTTGATCTTACGAGTACAGCACAACGTTTTTCAATTTAACATTGCACGATAAGATAGCAAGTGATACAGCAAATAAAGCCCTGTCCTAACAACTACGGGGGTTAAACTGCTGAACTTCAATAGTGGCCTAACATTGAGTTAATCTTACTATTCAACATCGTAAATGACATGGATTAACTGGAATATGCCTTCATTCGGTTCTGATTGTGCACAGGGTGACGGGCACTTGGTTACATAATCTTTAACAAAGAGTTGGGACCGTTGTAATTAAACACTTTCTCCTCAATACTCGTGTGATCTAAAATATTTCGTTCAGGAGTTATAAGGACTTGAAGTTTGAAAAGCACTGGAGAAAAATTCTTACTCTGGGAGTGGCAGGGAAGTGAAGTGTAGAAACAAGTTAGGAAAGTATTTTTACTAGTGGAAACAAGTTGAGGAAGAAACAGAACAACACCCTTTCGTATAATGACTGCGAGAAACAGATTTCCAAATTAGGTTAAGTATTTAGAAAAGATGTTCAACATGACGCCCATCTGTTGTGATGACGGCGTTCAAAGGCCGATACAATGATTGCTGGACGAGATCGAAGACACCAAGAGTTTCACGAACCCTTGTGGAGGCTTCAACAATTTTACCGATGGGGTCTTCCTCAGAATGAATCAGTGTTTCGAACACGAAACTCTTCAAATGTCCCCAGAAAAAGAAATCTACTAGCGTATTAATTAGCAGGAGACTTAGGTGACCATGTCATAGGGCCACAACGACCTCTTTTAGAACAATTTTTTCAAATGCCTTTCTTAATTTCGAAACCTATTTTTGAGGTCATAAAAATGTTATTAACGCTTTGAACACGACGTGAGCAGTCGGCGGTCGCGGAGGAAATTTTCGTATTGCTACTGACCGTCCGGTGGTCACAGACTGAATTTTCATAAATACTTACACTAACCTAAATAAAAGCGTGATCCAGTTGATGCATACGAACTTCAAAATTGCTGTCTATAATTGCAATTAAACTTGAGTACAATACTTACCTTCAGTCTATCTCACTGCAGTCAACGTGTTAAGGCTGTTATTCTGTTCCTTGCGTTCACAATAAAACAATTTTCTAACTTCTACATTTTATCTCGATGCCACTCTTTAAGGGCGATTATTTCTCCAATATGTTTCAAACTCCAAGTCCTTGTAACCCTCTAACGAAGAGCTTAAGACCAAACGGTTACTGAGTAAAAAGTGTTCATTTCAGCGGTTTCAACCTCATATTAAAGTTTGTTCAACTAAGTGGCCGCCACGCTGCATGTGAAATTGACTACGTGACAACCGATGGGTCTCACGCATTATGAAACCCCTTTCAGTGACCACCGCAGGGCCACGAAACAATCAAAGGGTTAATCAGGAGAAATTGGTTATGGACAAAAAATGTTGATGAGTGTTCAATTCAGATTAGAATATAAGTTAGCCTTAGCTGCCCAAATTACAACAAAAGGTGTTCCAAAAAGACCATGGATGAAGGCACCATTTATTACGGAGTAAGATTAGATTAGATTATTAGTTAGTTTAAGCCTCCCTATCCGCTACAAAGGCGATCCAAAGAGAGGAAGGAGGAAGGCACCATTTAGTTTGGAGTTTAGGGAACGTGGAATCTACGCAGAAAGGGCATAGAAACAGCAAGATGAGAAAGAAGTTTATAAAACAAGATCAAAGTTCAAGAAGAAAGTAGTAGGTGTTGAAAAAAAAAACAGGACAGCAGTGAACCGAAAAAAGATGGTCCGTAACAGAACAAAAACCTATGTTATTTCAACAAAAAGGAAGCCTACCTAACCCTCAGCTCGGGCCCTCACATAGTCCCCCTGGGAGCGCTAATTCCCATAGATACAATAGTTGCATCCCCCTGAGGGGTATTACGGAGTAAAGGGATCGTCGTATCTAAGCATAAGGTGTATTCCCACACAAAATCCCCTGCTAACAGAAACACAACGTTAGAAAGGAAGTTTATGAAACAAGAGAAAGGTTGAAGGTAAAAGTTGTAGGTATTGAAGAGCAGGACATCAGTGAACGGAAAAAATGAGGTCTTAAACAAACAAAAACCCGACCTTATTTTAAAAAAAATACTCAACTCATAGCCAGCGAACTCACATATTACCCCTGGGAGCACTAATAGTTGTATCTGTCTGACGAAAGTGTTTGGCTTGTCAAGGCTGACTATAATTCGGGTAACGTTTATCAGTCGTGGAAGAAAACAGACTAAAGGAAAATACTTTGAGAGTTGGTTAGTTTTGAAAAACGCAAATAATAAAGCAAACTTCGTATGAATTATAGTAAAACAGTCAGTCATTTCAGACGGGAATCGATGGACAACACAACTCAACGCTCTTGCGAAGCTGAAGAAAAGAAACAGTTTTGATTCGTTCTAAAAAACCGTCGCAATGCAAACAAGCATTCACAGTATACATGATTCACAAAAGCATTATCAAAGCAAACAATTATTGAAGAACTAACAGACAGAAATAATGTCTTTTTTTGCAAATGCAAAGGTTCGTTTACCAACTTAGTCACGTGTTTTATCGCATGTAGATGAGTTACCCGAGTACGAATGATCGGTTTTAGCACTTTGGAGACAAAAAATGAGTGCAAATACAGCGTCGATTCTCGTCATTACAAGAAAAAAAATATATAATTAGAAAACTGCTTTTTTTTCGCTAACGATTGCTGAAGATCTGGCAAATTTCATGATGATTTGATAAATCCCTAAATCACTAGTAATGATAACAGCTGCTGACAATCACAACAGTATTGGAAGGAGGACCTGAAGTTTTAAGCGTTTGAGGGCAAAAGCAAACATTTCTGAGCCAAAGAATGTAAAACAGAGCTAAACAAAGAAGACACTAAATAAAATTCCAGATGATGAACGCATCTTTCCTAATATTATGAGTTAATTCATAGTAAATTGGTTGCAATGAACTGAAGGTTAAGTGTAAATAAAAGATGCACATCTGGTTTCATCGTGAAAGTATGATTCGGTTTAGAGTAATTTGGCAACATGAAGGAGGAAAACTTCTTTGAACATCATTGTTGAAGGTAACTAAAGTGACCACGGATGCAACTTGCATTTTGAGGTCAATTAGTTCCATGGGATTCCTGTAAATTTAAATATTACTCAACAAATTCGAAGAAGATTAACGTATCTTATAGCTCTTTTCCAAAGTGATATTTGTGAAAAGTTATGAAGGTTTCCTACTTTGACGGTATCAGTCCAACAGATTATTGAATTCTGTATATTTTAAAAAGTGAAACACATATTTGTTCTCTTGCGTATTAGCCTTTATTGAAGCGCTCCCTGACTAACTGTTGGGACAACATTCATTCCATCTTTTACTACATTTTCTTGTAATTGATTCGGACTAAAACAGTGATGCCTAGAATCCCCTCCGCGTACTTGGCGGGGGGGAATTTAACGCGTACTCGGCGAAAATCGAATGTGGCATGGTCCAATTATTCTTTTGTCGATTCTAATGCTGAAAATAGAAATTGTGTTTAATTAGAGCCGAATTTTGAATGTCAGTTTTACCAGACGTACTTGAAGTGCATACTGAAAAAAAAGTTCCGATGTTTTTCAAAAGGAAGGAACTCCAAAAGGTTGTGCGCTGTCTAATCTCTTCAGAACTTGATACATATTCCAAGTACACTCAAGGCCATGTAGACTGAGCCAGATGTGCTACCGGTTGACAAAACTGAGGTAAAAAGTGTAATTTTTCGTAGGCCTCGTCGAACTGCTTTATTAAACTTTTCAAGAGTAATAAAGAAATATAACCCTTTTAATAAACGTAATAAAACAATGCGTTTTTTGTTCATAAAATAAACACAGTCACAAAATAAACTAGACAGAGTATGTTTGATATAAAATGGGCCTCTCACAAGCTTGCCCTTGGATAAAATTCTCCCTACATGCAATTCTCCCCAGACAAACATGGAGGAAAATCTGGTAGTACCTAACTGAACGTTCTTTTCACAATAAAAAAGAAAGTGTGATGCAAGGAAAACCACTGAAGTAAATATCGGGCGGAACACATGCAGCTGCAGCACGAAAAAATGTAATGCGTCCTTTAGTATTGAAACTCTTCGCATTTGCAGTGGTCAGGTACATATTTTTGAGGTACAAAGATAAAGAATGCATTTTTCACTTCAGCACGCGTCGTCGTTCAGTAACTCCGAAAAGAGTGTTAGCAAATTTGACGTACTTGTAAAATTTGAAATTCAACTCGAAGCTTATGTCGTGGCCGTACGTGGTGCAATGTTGTCATCCTGTTAAAACTCACTGATGTGATCGGTGCTGCTAGTCGTCTATTAATGCATCATTGATGTGGCTGGTGGCGCTCGCGATGCGTAAAAAATGTTCATTTTACGGCAGTAGCAGCTTACGGCGCTAAAGTACTGCGAGATATGGGGCTGTTGAACGCAGCCACCCGGTAGCCTTACAAAACATAAAATTGTGATTTGAAAGATAAGTGAAGATTATCATGAGAATCCTTTTCTATTAAATGAACTGTATTTGGAGGAACAGGCATATCATAACAGACAATGAAACAAAACAGTTTCTTCACTTTTAGTACTGACATTACTGATGTGAAAACGAGAGCTACATTTAAACACTGCGACTACCTACCCTGACACCAACGAAACCGCACTGAACTGCACTGGGCAGGCTTTATTCATTCAGATAAAATTGGAAGATCATGATGCCAATTTTTAACTGTGTAAGAGTTAAACCGGATACAGCCTCGAAACTTAACTTAGGAAGGACTATCATCAATCTCCTCCATTCAAACTGCAACTACTTGAAGAGAGGTAGTCTTAACGCAAACATTAAAAACTTCGAATGAAAAAAGGTGGCTGCGTCATTGATCAGTTTTCCACATAAGTTTGAAATTACAGCCACGTAACACGCGGCCGGAGCCGGAAGCAAGACGCGCTGATTTATTCGTTTACTCCAAAAAATGAAACGCTAGAAAATTTTAGCAGTGCATTAAGGGCAGCTAATAAAACTAAAAAGCTTTCCCTCATGCACGCTATTCTCGACGTGTTAGAACCTTATAAAAATTAACCAGCGTTAGACTTTCTGTAAGAGGCGAGGGAAAAATGTTGGAACGGATATCGGCACAAATTGGCTTAGATGTAAAACCCGGGGCTGGTATCGATTAGGCTTTTTGCTTCAGTAGCCTTTTCTTCGTTGTGAGTAACTTCTGATGTGGAGCGAAGAAGTTCGAGTCCGAGGAGCTTCCGTTGCATTTCTCTTATTTGTTCAGATAATTTCGTGAACATCGCGTAGTATACGACCATCCATTCCACCACCTCTATTAAACATTTATTTTTCCGAACACAAATAATTTTTGAAACTGTGAGTGCATTGGCCGCATTAGGAGCAAACACCTTGAACTTCCTAAGAGGAAGTTTTATTTACACCTAAATAAACCTAGCAATCAAGGCGGGTGAGAAACCATGATTAATCATTAAAAATTCTCAGGTCCAACTCGACTTCATTCGACTTCATTACTTCTAGCTAAAAGAAATTACATCGGCAGTGTATTAATTTTGCCAAATATGGATGCTCATTCATCCGAGCGTGGCTTTTCATTAATTTTAGTCAGCTGCGCTACATTTAGCTCCATGTATCGGCAATAATTTTGAAAGGCTAACCTCCATAAACAATTACCGCTAATACGAAAGTTAAGTACGCAAGTCATGTCGAAAAAAAGTTTACCGAGCACTTTTAGGTCACTACGTAAGCTTGGGTTGGAAATAACTTCTTTAATTACAAAATAAGCATAGCCCTCGCGATCTAGATTATAAGGTTTCAGACTCCTATTATTTGATTAAAATTTGATAATCACGCGGATGAGTGAGGGACAGTTGGAAATGTTCGCAAAAAAAATATTTCAAATTTGTAAAATGCGATTGCTAGCATCCCTCGCTGTACCATTCTTCATATCGTTGATGGAGGGTCATTCGTAGGCTTGAATATGTACAAAAGGCTTAAAGATATTTACAATTTCACGAATTTAGTGAAGTTTTTTTGAGAGTGGGTCTGAACTCACCTTAAAAAAACTCACTAAATGCTTTTAGTACAGCACCAAATTTCTCTAGCGTTAAGATGCATTACTAACCATGTCGAAATACTACCTATATCAACCAAAAATATTCAATTGAACTTTTCTATGTTAACCATTTAACACGTTCACTGCGTTTCCGCGGTAGTTAAAGGTTGGTTTGGTTGTGTTGTAAGTAGCAGAATCGGGAAATCAACTTTACTGCTCAAATACATTTTTATTCATCCGAAACAGCATGTAGAATACAACCGTACGATGACATTTCACCTAGTATGATATAAACTATTTTCAAGAAAGGTCGCGAAACAGGTGAAATTGTCATTCATTTATACCGGTAAATGAATGAGCAATTCACCTGTTGGTACACATATGGCCCAATACGAGGGGAACGTGTTCAATAAAGTCGATAATGAAGTAAAAATTTGTGACCTACAAGGAAACCGAATACAGAAACGGCGAGGCCCAACATCATTCAAAGGATTTGTACGATTGAAATTGGCGATTTATTCTTGTCAGTCAAGTCATTTAGTTCTTAATGCAAGCCTGCAAATCTAAGTAAATTCAAATTAATTCACTGCACTGTGTTCTCAGAGAAAAGGTCAAATCCGTTAGAAAGAAATACATCTCGGTCATGTAGAGGAGCGCACCCAACAATTATCCGTTAACTATATTATACAGCTATGGCATTGGGAGCTACAAAGAAAAAAAAAATTAAAAACATTTCATTTCCAATAAAGTATAACATGAAATGTTTATGCATTGGTTTTTAAAACCCCACATTTATCTACTCACACAGATAAATGCTATAAATTATATAGTTCATCAAATTATGGAAAATATTCCTCCTCCTCTAGAGTTTACTGATGAGAAGGCTCAACAAATAAAAAAAGTTAATTTTGTATGTCGTATAAATCGCTACACAATTTCAACAATTCCAAATTATGCACCAACGTTTGTCTATTTAGAGATACATGCAGGGTAACAAAGAAGCAGCTCACACTCTTTGAATGCACATTTAATCATTTAGAGTTCGGAATAATTTAAAACGATGCAAGAAAATAGGGAATATTTTCTTTATTTATATTTCGAAGAAAGCCTTTTCTAGGATACCACTATTTTTGTTCAAACAAATAAGTGGTATTTCGTTGCTACTCTCAGTTACTTTACCAAAGACCTCTGGATTAATGCAGTTAACTTCGTGGAAGACCTTGAGTTTCAATTAGTGTAAGGTATGAAGTTTTCCATGCAAACTCTCTTCTTTAAATATCTCCAGATGGAAAAATAACAAACATTTAAGTTTGGAAAATGAGGTGGTCACAACAGGTCACAGTAACGTGAAATTATTCGTGGAAAAATTCACCTTAGCATTACAAGTGGCTCTCTTGCTTTATGAAGTGTTGGCTGATATTTTAATATTTTAAGAGAATACTTGGCAGTGACGTTCGCTGTATTATTAACTGAGTTCGCTTGCTCGTCGAAGGTGTAGGCTGAAAAAGCAACGCGCTTGTAAACACGCTGAAAGACGCCGTTATTGCCAGCAGTTCGCGGCTTGCGACAGCATCGTTTGTCTCGTGTGGATCCAAAGTCCATGAATTTAGAGACCATAACTTCTATTTTGCTTTTATCAGGGCTTTTTTGATGTCCAAAAATATTTCTGCATTTTTTTTGCGAGGTAATAATTGCTCCGTTCCGCAGGAAGCAACGCTGTACAATTTTGCTCGCGGCTCTTTCGGGTGAAGCACTATTTTGTGGGATAAAATTGCGATATATGAGACTGTACGTAACGATTGATGGTAAATTAGATACAACACATCGAAAAATGTCAAATTTTCATTCATCATGCGAAATTATCCCGGACTCATCTGGCTTCAGGCTTGGAACCGATCTTTGAAAAGGATGTATTTAATTCAATTTAAGAGAAAGGCATTTTCAGTGTCTGCAAGGAACGGTTTAACAATCGTGGTTCAAACGATTGCTGTGGCTCACACTGTGTTGTGGTTCAACAATCGCGGTTCAACCGAAAATATAAAATATATGCGATTTACAAAATGAAATAATTAAGTACCGATCAACAGGGCACTTTTAGGTGACGAAATTGATTGTGACATTAAATGATAAATGAAGCTCAACTTGGGAGTTAATGTAAGAGTGGTGCATAATTTTATTTTCTCACTAAAGAATTTCTTTCATGGTGAATTTTATAAATGTCTCCGCGGTCGCGATCGACGAGAAACAGCTAAAACATGTTATACTTTTCAAACTGCAGCTTATTCAGAATTTTAGTACACTGAAATCAAAATCCTTGAGAGTATTAGAAAATGCTTTATATATTTATTCATTTGCCATCAAAATCCAGACTCAACGATACGACTTAGGCCCAATGCGCAGTGAATAAACGCAACGCGATTGTGTTCTATTACATTCATCAATGTCTTCGCTGAAGTTTGCTCATGAAATTACACGATTTAAACCGTCGCAGATGAGATTCTCGATTTTCCTGAAAAATGGACCTAATTCGTGGCTTTCAAATTTACGAGATTTAAGATACCATCGTAGTTGCAGGCTTTGAATTTAAAGCTTCAGGTCTGGGGCTGGTCAAGGCTGGTTCAATTTAAGTTTTGCCGAGTGTATTATGAAGAATGTTCGACCTCAGCACCTATCTTCGCGCTGCTAGCATCAGATAAGGCAAAATATGTAAACTGGAATCTTGTGCACCTACGTCAAATTGTACCCTCACCTCTAGTAGAGGAAATACCAGAGAGATATCGGACCCGTATGAGCAAGGATTAGGGTGAAGAATGCTTATGGCGTGTGTTTACGAACGATCCACTACTTGTAAGGAGCAGAGAGCATTTACACATGTTCTTTACTTGAGTTAAGAACATATTCTCGATTAGGATATTTGATCAAATGGCACATTTTGCAACTCTGCAAGAACAATTCATTTAGCGAAAGAAAATAAGATTGGTTCTATCGTGAAACTTCCAAGTTATTAGAAAGGAAAAAGTCTAATTTTCGAATGATGTTCTACCTGATTTAAACGCAAGAAAGGCAACGTAATGTAAAGATAAGTTGTGCCACAGCACAGTAGCATGTTAGGTATTTGAGGAATGAATCACTTTCTTTGAGTAAACGAGTTTTATAACTGTGATACAATAATCAGGTAAGCATTTTTAGCCCATTTTCTTCCTTCCCGCCTACATCATTGATTGCAAAAACACAAAAGCGGAACAGACAAGAAAAGAAAGACCAAGGAACAGAAATTTTCTCAAAGCTTCGTTTAATCAGAGTTGTCGAAGGCCAAAAACAAGCTAAGAAACTAAGTGTGAATCTACGACTTATGGGAGAAAAATACAGCGATGTTGAGCAGCAAGACGTCAGTCGATGCTGGAAACTAACTGTCCAAAAAATAGAAGAGGTTCAAATGTTTCCGGATTTAGTCTCCGTTGGTCCGATGCAACTGAAAATATATTTCTTTAAAATAAGAAGAATGAAAACTCTAAAAAATTTAAACTAAAAATAATGCAAACCTACCAACATGTCAGATCGATATTCGTTTGCTTCTTTTGACCTTTCTTTTATTTCATTTTCTTTGAGAAGAAGTAACACGCGCGTAAATTACCTTTGAATTAATTTCTTTGGTACCTCATGGAGGTTGCAGATTGTATGAGTATCAAGTTAACCATAACTTAACTGATTCTATTATTTTAAAAGGGTCTTTACATCTATGTTATATAATGTCCTGCAGAATGATTTGAACTCTAGAAAAGCAGTTCAATGTAAACATAAAATACTCAACTTGCAAAATTTAAGATCATTGAACATGTTGACAATATTTAATTACAACTTCAGTAAAAATAATTCAGAGATGTCGAAGCAGACGCTCATATTTCCGCAACATAACAGAAACACATGCAATTAAAATCAAGTTGTCCCTCGCGCAGACGAAGAACAAAACTTTTCTCTTTTTTTCGTAAAGTTTCTGCTTCATCAACAATAAGATCATAAGAGAATTCAGCTGGAAATATTCAGGAAAAAATTTGGCATTAGCAAAGCGAGTTCACTGATATTGTCAGAGAAAAAATTTTATCTGATGACATTTGCACACAAAACATCACGAATGTTAATCCCTTGCGTAAATCGTCTGCCTGAGAGCTGAGTGGTGAACTGACACATTTTGAATGATTGCATCCTCTTCAGGCAGATTCTTGCACTTAGCAAAAAATTTCTATCAAAAATCAAAAGCCTAAGTGAGAGAGTTGCGTCCCAAATGAGGCTTTAAAGTCATTCATTAAAGCTGCCTGCTCTGTGTGATAATGTTCAGCCAGAGAGTTTCAAAATTGACGGCCTCGAAACTCAAAAGACAATTGTTTGAGCTTTGTTAATGAGACATTTTCTAAAACATAGAAAGCAGTGTCTCTCATGATGCTAATTATTTTGCAGGAAATGCAAAACATAAATCAGATCTGAAGTGAATGTTAGGTTTCGATTTTGAATAGTAGAAAAAATTGGATAAGTTATTTGAGCCTCCTTTGCCACAACCAGGTGTTCCATAGAGAGGAACGTAGAAGGCACCACTTTGTAAGAAGTTAAGAGAACGGGGAATTTGCACCGTAGGTGTGTTCCCACAAAAAACTCTTTCGCATAAAAACATTCGAAGAAGCAAGTTCAAGAAACAAGATAGAAGTTGAAGAAGAAAGTAGTAGGTGATTAAAAACAGGCCAGCTGTGAACCGAAAAAGACGGTTCTTATAAAAACCAAGAGCTATTTCATTTCATCATAAGGAAGGTCTACCTAACCTTCAGTTCGGCACCTCATATCTTCCCCCTGGGAGTGCTAATTCTCCAATGGGACTATAAAGACGCCCTTGAGAATATAGGCGTTTTGAAATCAGAATAAAAACAGAAATGGAGGAACACAAATCCATTCTGAAATTGAATATAAAAAACTAGAGGGACATTTAGTTGAGTTCAAGAGTAAGTACGAGGCTTCAATTACGAATTTAGAGTGAGAAACCAACTATTAAGCTTAAGTTTAAGTATCCTTACATTAATGAAATTTGTAAACTCATGCTACTGTTGTTACTAAAGATTCAAGTGCGATACAATTGCATCAACCAGGGGAGAATTTTAGATGTACAGCACATGCGATGACTCAAAGGTAAGAGTGTAATTTCCCAAGTATTGCAGAACCTTGATGAACACTTCCGTAACAAGACCACCAAACTCTACCCGAGTGACTAGATTAGCCCATTTCTGACCAAAATGTCATCATTCCCCTTTTTTTCATCAAATTTCGGCTAAAAGGAGCACTTTCCACTCAATATGAAAATCACTCAGCACCTGAAATGAAGACCACTCAGCACCTGACATGAAGACCACTCAGCACCTGACATGAAGACCACTCAGCACCTGACGTGAAGCCCACTCAGCACCTGACATGAAGACCACTCAGCACCTGACATGAAGCCCACTCAGCACCTGACATGAAGACCACTCAGCACC
>JACJUY010000670.1:192389-203717 GCA_014220935.1 Platorchestia sp. MABIK
ACATGAAAACCACTCAGCACCTGACATGAAGACCACTCAGCACCTGACATGAAGCCCACTCAGCACCTGACATGAAGACCACTCAGCACCTGACATGAAGACCACTCAGCGTCTGACATGATGACCACTCAGCACCTGACATGAAGACCACTCAGCACCTGACATGAAGACCACTCAGCATCTGACACAAAGATCACTCGGTACCTGACAGCACAGCGAGGTCGATACACCCCAGTGGTCTGCAGGGGAAATTATTATTAAGACAATAAATTAGGGAACTGAAACTTTGCAGGAAATGACCACAGATTACAAAACTACCCGTAATAGTGTCCGGCCCAAAGATATAGAAAGATTTCTAGTTTAAATAAGGAAACTAAAAAATCGAACATACTTCATAAATTTGATTCTGTGATAGTATACGAAATCGAAATTATGACGTAAGTGTGCGACAGAAGCACCAGCAGAACTAAAGTTCAGCATTGGCAATGCTAATAGTAAGCGAAAAACTGCTCACATGAAATAGGAGCATCGTATCGAGCTCACCCCATCATCTTATAGTAAAAATTCTCTACACATCGAAAGTTGGAAACATTCGAAACCTTTTCAATATGCTCAAAAAATTAAAAATTAAACACCCTCATCCTACATGAAAATATGAATGATCACACTCCTTTAGGTAGAACATGCGTCTTTTTCATGTATACAGAGCATTTAAGAAAATTTCTAATAAAGTACTTGTACCAGTAACCGCAGCGTAAACAAACTAAATTTTGTTGAAAATACCAATACACGATTAATACACCAAAAGTTGATTGGGTTCCCTGCATTTCGCTCGGGCGAGCCTTAATATCCAAGTCAGGCTGCAATGTTTAACCTTCCTCGCGGAAAGACAAGCTTTTAATCCATACGAAATTTTAAGTTAGTTGATGCCTTCCTAACGACCACAGCAGAAGTGTCCCCAAAATAAGGAGGAGGAAAGCACTATTAACACTTGGATTGCAACTTGAGCCACCAGTGGTCACTGAGGGAGTTTCGTAATGCTACTGACCAACCAGTTGTCATAAACTAAAATTTCTTGAATGCAAATTCAAAACTAAATAAGGACACAATCCAGTTAATGTTCATGATTTTCCACATTGCTCACTACAGTTGACTTTAAATTTGAGTTGAAAATTGAACTTTAGTTTTACCTGCAGCAGTCAAAGTACTATAAAGAAAAGTGTGAGAAAAGTGTAGGTGAAATTATAGAAAAAGAAATCGATACGCTCCGTGTATCCTCACATTCTGTGTAAAGAAACAGTAAGAATAAAAGAAATTTATGAAATAAGATTAGAGTAGAACAGTGAAGTAATAGGTGCTGAAATTGGGTAGGGGTGGGGTTTAGAATGGGGATAGTGAACCTAAAAAATTGGTAAAAAAAAACATACATAACCTTCAGCTCGAGACCTAACATCTCCGTCCTGGCAGCGTTTATTTCCATGAATACTATACATAGTTCTATCCCAATGAGGGGGATTTTTTTCAGGTCATCCATAACGCTTAAGAATAAATATTGAAAACATTATGATCACTTAAATGAATTAGGCGGCAGATAGCCTACTAAAAAGGAAACTTTTCAAGGATACTCACTGGAAATACGTTTTTGTTCCCTTGGGGACAAAGCAAAAACTTTGGAACAATTTTAAAGCAACTCTTAAGTGCATCAAAAATTTAACGCATCCCTGTCTACCCATTCGAAGTGCGCATATTTGTGTACCCTTCATGTACAGTCGACATCTTTGCGATGTTACGTACTCGTGAGAAAAAATTTTCCTTTCACCCAGCACAAGCGGCCTGTTCTAGTAGGATGCTGATGTTAATTCATAGATTTGCTTACCATAAAGCGGATAAAAAAGGGGCTTGAAATGAAAATGTAATAAGTAAAAAAGAACCAACTGCTGCCCAAAAAGTTAATACGAAATAATTCGTGATGCTAACAGTTATGAAATAATTTTCATGTATCAGTGAATTCTACTTCAAGTATACTGCACCTTCCAATTGTGTTGTAATATTCAACAGATTTTATCCCGTAAAGATTCTTAGTAACTTAAGCCTCCCTACCCGCTACAAAGGCGATCTAAAGAGATATCGAGGAAGAAGGAAGGCACCATTTAGTTTGGAGTTAAGGAAACGCCGAATCTTTGTAGAAAGGGCATAGAAATAGTAAGTTGAGAAAGAAGATTATGAAACAAGTTCAAAGTCGAAGAAGAAAGTAGTGGGTGGGGAAAAACAGGACAGCAGTGGACCGAAAAAACGGTCCTTAACACAACAATAACATTTTATTTCAACAAAAAGAAGGCCAACCTAACTCTCAGCTCGGACTTTCACATTTTCCCCCTGGGAGCGCTAATTCCCATAGATAGAATATTTGTATCCTCCTGAGGGGGTTTTATCCCGTAAATAATGCGTGTAAAGCTTAGTAATGATCGGCTCGATTTCAATGCAAAAATTCGTACTTGACTGGCTTGCGCTCAATGGATTAGATTGTAATTTTACACAGAGGGAGGCAGGAAAGAAGCAGGGGCATCGAGGGTGGCTGGATCTCATAATGAGACATTAAATAAAAATAATGAATATACCGGGCACACCGAACTGGTGAACTCGTTAACTCGAAGCTGAGTTTGAGATGAGGCGAGTATGGTACAGGGAATTCAAGTAAGAAACAAGTGAGGTTACTTGGTAAGTAATGAAGGAATAAAATACTGCGGTGCTGTGAATATTGCATTAGATTACATATGAACTGTAAAACTAATTAACAATAAATTTAATAAGAAAAATTAACGATAATTAATGACCACATGATACTACAACACATTAATTTTCATTCTTTGTGACTTGATAGATACTGGTTGCATGAATATTTCTTTAACCATTTCTTTTATTCAGGAATCAGACCGAACTACACAATTTGCGAGGCATGTATGATTTTTAATCTTTATGATTTATGATTTCAGCCATTTGCTTCAGGTTGGCATGGGTTGGAACCAGCTACATGAGATTTAGATGAGTAAAACGTTATAATTTTCTTGAACCTAATTTAGTATAAGCAGCTCATGACGAGTATGGAAGTTCGTAGGCATATCCGATTTGACCGTCAGCGTTTCCTTGGAATTGATTATTCAGTTAGTATCGAGACGTGATACCAGTAGTCTCACCTGACTTTCATTATCTCCATTTCGTTACTCCTATTTTTTCGTACATTTACAAAAGCAGGTTCAGCCATAAATTCTTCTTGGTGCTTTAACTGTCAAGTTGTACGGTGGAGGGGAATTTAATTTAGAAAACCTGTTTTGGGAGTCTAGAAAGCTTGTATTTGTTTTCTTCTAGGACTCATTTTAAAAACTATTTATTGCTTATTCCGAGCGCTCTCGTAAGGCTGAAACTCGTTTAAAATTTAAAATGCCAATATTGTTGAGCAATCTAATGCCAGCTCATTGGAGATCACATGAGCAGTCAGGATAAAAGGATGCGGAAAGCTGGATTTTTAAAAACGAAAAATTTATTTAAAAAATTAGGATCACTTCAATTAATCCAGAGGGAATTTGAATAATTACCATTCACTTATTTACATCGTTGACTGCCGAATAAAACTTATTAAAAAAAGGACTGAATGTCATAGGAAACATGTTCTTGCACATGGTTTCGGCATGTAGATCGCTCTTCATATTTTTTTCTTGAACATAGAATGATTTATATTTTCTTGGACGGTTATAGGTTTGAGAATATTTGACCTGCTTAAGGGAGTCGAGACATGGCTGGATGTTTTGGTAATTTTAAATTTCATGGAGAAATTCAGAAATAAGATAACAATATCACCATGGCACCCAGCTGAAGCAGTGTTATTTCCCTCAATTTACAAGCCGAGAACCCCACTCGCTGCAGGAAATTTTTTTATGAAACTAAATCATTGGAAATAGAAGCTGCATTCAATTGGTAAATAACTTTTGCATCACAGATTGACTCTGCTTCAGTAGCTTCGTTCTGCAATTTTTTACTTGCATATTTTGAACGTAGAAGAATAACCCTTCTTGTTTCCCCGAGATCCTTGCAGTGTATGATCCTTGCAAAGGATCGTACATCATTCCAGTTCATTTTATAACTATAAATTTTTCATAAAATGAGTAAAGGATATGTTAAAAAATGTACGCATTCAAAATAAATCTGCGCAAAAGTCTTCTGTAAAACTATTTTCTACAAAAAACGTTTTCAGACCGAGGCGAGGGCTTTTCTGAAATCTTATCTCGCTCATCCTCACCTTTTATATTTACGAGATTGGGTTAAACTCGCTTGAAAATTGACTTAGAGAAAAACATAGCAGTGGCTTTTCCAACTTCATCATTTCACATTGCATGAACTGAGTTACAATCCTTATACAGAGAGAGTTTGTTCCTCAATCTCAGAAACAAGTCATTCAACTGCCAGCTTACCAAACGTGAGATGCCACGCCATCTGCAGCAGGTTCCTCTGCTAGACCATATCCCGACAAAGTTGGCTCTGCTAATTAATTTACATGGCAACAATGGAGCTAGGTTTTCCACGCACGGGAAGTTATGGGAGGTTCCGAAACTTGCAGGTTGAGTTGCAGGACAAATTACTCAAAACATCACGTATTGACTCGAGGCGAGTTCCATGAGCGAGGCGCGGAATAGCAAACGAAGCCAAGCTTCTGGAAGTTTTGCGAGTTTCTTGACGTTGAAGCATCGTACGATTATTTTCATTCTAAGTCTGATTCCCGTAAAAAAGGCTCCCATATACAACATCATTACCTATCGACATTATTTAGGGCAAAATTATACAGCAGAAAATTGTTAAACATTCATTCCCGATCTCATGTTCATCAACTTTACAATTAAAACACTTCTGTACATCCCCAAGTCGCTCCAAAACACGCTTGAAATTAGGGGCAAGTAGTTCGGGACAGTACACTATACCTACGATTATAGGAAAAATATACATTTTCGCGCAGATTAGACGGCCCGGGCTTAGCTACAGAAGCCCAAAAATAAGACGGGAATTTGTGAATATTAGCTTCAACTTCAGTGTTCGTTCGTTGATAATTTCTGTCGTCCTAAATATCACTCTTAACCATTTAAGCGAAAGAGCGAGCCAACCATTGGATTAAAACCACCGTGCTTCTAGAACAGCAGAACTTAATTCATGATCATTTCGATGGCAAATTAGACGTGAAGTAGCTCCTCCCCCGCGGGCAGGTTTAAGTTTTTTTGACTGTCAATTTTGCAGCGCCAGAAACACAATTCAACTCGAACAGAAATTTCAGCCGCTAAGAGGACGAAGAAACGTACGGCAAAATAGTTCTCCCTCATTTGAAAGCCGTATCACGGGTTTAAAGTTATTGAATTGCAGTGCAGCAGCGACTCAATTTGAAAATACGACTTCCAGCTTCGTATGTTTGTATGAAATAGGTTATAATGTGAACTCAATAGAAAATAAACGTTTTCCTGGGTCGCAAGAACAACAATAAGTATTTAAAAGAAAACACCGGGATTATGAGGGGTACAACCGTACATAATGAATAAAATATTAAATACCTCCAACAAAATATGCAGACATTAATTTGTGTTCTCTATTTCACTGTGCAAAGCCTTCCATTCCATTTTTTGAATAGTTAGAATTATCTTAATGAATTATTTGAGGACTATTCTTCGATTGATTCATTCATATTTGAGTTGAATCGTAGCAAAATATAGATCACGACGAACCATTAGTCAGCACTGGAGCCTTTGCTGCTATGTTCGAAACATTTACGCTTTGTTTGCAGGCACTAAAATTTAGTTTTACATTCATGCCCTCGAGCAACAGTGTTTAATAAATATAATGAAAACTAACACCGGTGTCAATCCCGCAGGACCAAAACCAGAATTGATGATCCTGCAGTGACGCAACGCTGGAAACAATTGCAGGTGGACAACGCTCAGGTTGTCGAGAGATTTTTCTTTATTCATTAAGTTTTCGTGCGCTGCTGGCTTGAGTGAAGAGTTCGCTTTGCCTTCAAGCAAAAGTTGGGCATTCAGAAAAACAGAATCATTGCTTTGGAGCCCAGAACAGAATCAATAATTACAGTAATAGTCACAAGTTTGGACAGAATCAGAAAATGCGGTGAGTTGAATTTCCTTGAGTAAAATTAAACTTAGGATCATTTATATTTAGCCTAAGTAACATCTTAGCCAAACAATTTTCGTATAAGAAGATGTTCACCCTTTGCCTCCTGACGGGAACTCCAGTTCCCAGATAGCTAGTGCTTCCAGTTTAGTGAAATGGACAAAATTTCAGGGAGATTCAACTAGAAAGGAATTAATTTTAACTAAATGACAAAATAAGGGCAATTCATAATATTCCTGCAACTATGTTTTTTGACATTCCGGAAGTTTGACACGTGCATTTTGCTATTGATAACCACTCGGTGTACGCCTCATTGTCTATGCAATTAATTTAATAACCTTTTTTTATTTAACTTGAGAAAGTTTTTCATACTCACATGTATTTACAGATAGAATTAAGCAAAAACTCAATTGATATTTTTCTCAGATTTTTCAACCATTTTTTTGACGTCGAATCATACATTTTAAAGAATAAATTTTTCAATTTAAAAAGGAAGTAAGCACCTGCTTATAGAGAAAGAAAACATGATAGGGCACTTTGCTGACATTTAAGGCTAATGACTGCAATTATCTTAGAAAACTTTTCCCTCAACTATTTGAGTGTTAGGAAGCAAAGGGTTAAACCAGTGGACATGACCTCACATAGACGCAAGATACTTGAATAACGCACGGCAGAACGAACGAAAATAATTTTCAGAAAATATGTCAGAATTATAAGGCGGCCAAAAACATTTCAAATGAAACGTATTATATAAAACGTGATAAAATGAACTCTATAAAATGATGCATAAGAGAAGAAAATAGAGGTTCCCAGCTGCTGTCCGAGATGAAGCTAACGATCGAAGAGCACGCAGACAAAAACCACATGGGTGAATTCTCTGAATTGAATGTCCTTTAATGTACAAGAAGTTTAGTCGCTCGCTAGAGCTGAAAAGAAAGGCTATCAGAACGCTAAACAATTCAAGCTTTTATGTGGGAAAAGAAAAGACTTAAAACAATATTTTGCCTCTTTAATCGCATAAATTTTTAATGGATAAGATCAGAGGAGCTAGCAACACAATAACGAGAATCACTTCCACTCTACGATTGTGGGGCGAGAAATGGAGTGGCTGAATCCGCGGGGGAGAATTTTTCTCAACTTTTTTAATAATTTTTAATTTCGTCGACATTATGTATGAATATTTAACTGAATACACAACTCTGCGGGCCAAGAGCGTTAAGTAGTGAAATCTTTTGATAGAATAAATAAAACTGGTTTAGTGGTCTGACCACAAGGCAAAGCATCATATTTTCCCTCATAAATGTTGCTCAAGTGAATGAGAGTCAGCAAATAGAAGGCTAAAAATCTAGTGTTTCACCGCTTTCCATTCATCAGCGACTACTTTACTCGCTACAACATTTCGAGAATTATATTTCGGGATAACTCGTATATTCATCGGGATGGGGACCGCACTCAAGCGCCAGATGTTTTGACAGGACAGACCGAACCTAATTATCCGGTCAAAGGTGTACGACGCTCATATTTTGAGTGAACAACTTTCATCCTGGGCGCAGCAAAGCGGAGTGAGGGATCGATTTATCTTTTCGTCAACTCAGCTCATGTGATGGGGCAATGAGTACATTGACACAGTACAACTTGCCAACTCAGCACATGTGATGTGGCACTGACTGCGTTGACACGGTACAACTTGCCAACTCAGCTCATGTGATGTGGCACTGACTGCGTTGACACGGTACAACTTGCCAACTCAGCACATGTGATGTGGCACTGACTGCGTTGACACGGTACAACTTGTCAACTCAGCACATGTGATGTGGCACTGACTGCGTTGACATAGTACATCCTGCCAACCCAGCACATGTGATGTGGCACTGACGGTACTGACGGTGGTGACAGTGCGTACCAACTGCCAGTTCGACATCGTAGTCAAGATCAGCTTCACGAAAACATCCGCACTAACAACCGCAGTCCGCTGTTCAAATAACACTATTCAGAAGAATAATTTCGTAATACTGATGAAAACACATCGGCCACTAGAGGTACAGTTGAAATCCCAATTTCATACATTGTCATGTAAAAACCTGGCAAAGATGAAAAATTGAATAGTAATAAAAATTTTCTCCTTATATTCAAATGAAGCTCTAATTTTAACTCGTATTTAGAGCGTTTTTACTCTCGTAGGGTTAATTCTGGCCTCAAGTAAAGTAATTTCCCCTGATGTGTCTCACACAACCATCTACATCGCATTTGCGTACAATTGTTACGTGACGCGGGAGGATTGCGATTGCAGAATATAACCATACGCGCTGAAAAATCTCGTTAACATCTAAGAAATAAAACAACTTTGACGGTAAATTTCGGTACACAAAACTGGGAAGTAGTTTAATGACTTCATTTGTTTACTGTTATGATTTACTGGTCCAAATCTATCTCATCAAAAACTACAATAAGCATTACATAGCCTCCAGGTGTCTGCACAGTTGGAACAATAGATAATGGATTCAAAGCTACACGAGATTCTGGCAAAATTTCATCGACCTCTTTTTCTGTCTAGAAGAGGAAACCTTGAATTCATCGTGCAACATGATATTTTTTACAGGTCTGCACAGTTCAATTTTGATTTTGCCTAGTGAACACAAGGCTATTTTGAGACATTTGATTGACATTGATTTTCTTCTGCAGCTTGCACCTGCAATCCCGTACTAGCATTTTCTTCAGCTCACTTAGCACGGTCCCAGAACAGCGTATTTTAGAACAATCAAGAAACTCAATGGCTATCTGATGTGGCAACAAACGTAGAGTTTTTTCTAATAGCCTCTCAAAAGAATACTAGTTACTCTAATCTAGATCATTGTGCATCCGTCCACACCTGCCGTGAGATCAACCAGTTTTCCCTCATTATTTCCAGCGTGTAATTTTCCTCCACATTGTTCTGAAGTCTTTACCAGTTGCTGCATTCATTTGATTCGTAATTTAATTGCACCCTTTGCTCAATATATAAGAATGATTATTATACTAATCTTGATTTTTGAAGGCCTGAAATAAAATCTAACAGTCTGCATGCAATGACACAAAAAACAGATAGTGCTCGGCAAAAATTCAAGAGTATTGGCAAATAAATTGATAATCAAAAAATGAATTCTGATGTAACAGGAAAATTGTTGAAAATATATAGGAGAAACAGAGCCCGAATTTTCTCAACGGCCAGGTAATGTGTTTGGAGCACCATCAAAATTTCCGGGGTTTAGCTGCTGGCTCGTTGGGCTCTGCTCAAATTACGCCGGCCCATGACAGATGCAAAAATTTTCAATTATTATGTTGTATAATTACATCAGCTGAAATAGTTATGTCTTTATTAAAATTGGAAATTAAGTGAAGACGATACATAGAAGCCTTGATTCGCAGGCTCTGTTTAGGTTGTGAACAGGAAATTTTAACTACTGCAGACAGACAGTACGTGGATTCATAAACAACAATACTTCATGTTTCAATGTGATTTTTTATAATGTTGTAATTCACCTCTTAGAAGACGTCTAAAATAATTATCTTTATTGATATTTCTTCAATTTAACTCAATTTATACTTTATTGACGAACAATCGAACTTCTTAAGATGCTGAACAATACCGCACAAGCTGCGAGTTTTAAATCCCTCTCAAACTGTAAGTTTTCAAAACTACACATGCTGCAGATCCAGAGATTAATGCGATAATTGCTGACAAGTTTAGGAACACAATCGAAACAATCTTCTATCCAATTAGTTACCCAATTTTTTATTAATTTTTTTACCCATCAGTATTAGTTTCCATGATCGTCATGCATAGACTTAAACATCGAAATGAGATCATAGAAATGTTGAATTAATGTAATGTGACTCACAGAGCTCTGAGCTTGAGCAGCCTCGTCACCGGGCGGGGGATGGATTCCAAAAAATTCTTCTGCAAGGAAAGTTCCTCGAGCGGCGGCAGGCGGAGGTCGTACGGGAGCGACACCAGTGAGTTGTCGTCCAGCAGCCTGGCGGTGAAATTTACGAAGCAGTCAGTTGAGTGGGCAACAGAAACTAGCTCAATCGTGGGAAAAAAAGTTCGTGCTGTAGAAGAAAAGTAGGAGGGGCACGCATTTTTAAGTTATTTAGGAATGCGGAGAAAATGTAAGTATTTAGTGTATTGCTGTGACTGTATGTCTTTTGGTGTTGAGTCAGTTGATTAACTTCAGTTGCGTCAAACTTTCCAATTCAGTGATGCCAAGGCAATGTGACTTTTTCATTTTATCATAACATTTCAACTCGGTAAAAAGACCAGAGAAACAAGAAATAAATTCACTGTACATTTTAGCTGGTAAGTTGAAGATATGGAACATGATAATCTACTGCAAATCGTGTTATATTTTCCACTTTAATAATGAAAAAATGAAACTGAAGGAATAAATGTTAAAAAGTAAACAAGCAAGGTTAGGTACATAATCTAGTGACGGGTTTTGAATTTATGACAGAAGGTATAATTAGCACCCCACACACACCGTATTCAAACTTTGCATGGAACATGACATTATGTCTAATGCAATAATAGAATGCAAATTAGTGAACAAACAATCCTTTGCGAGAAGACTCATTCATTTTTTCCAGTACGGAGCTGTCTAACTTTGGGCAGTTGGGTACACAAGAAAATGAACATTTTCGAAATGATCAACACAAGACAAATATGAAAAATTAAAAGTTTTTCAAGATGAATGACGCGATCAGGCATTAAATGAGGTCGACTCTGACACACTGTCATTTGCGTTCACAAGAAAAAATTGACCATCATAAAAAGTCTTGTGCTGTATCAGCAGTGTGACGAAAAATGGCTTCTCGAGAACAGAGAACACATTTAAAAATATGAAACCAACGTAATCATACATGGTATGATGGCACGAGGTTCATTTATAGTGACATAACAAGATTTCAAATTTTTCCTATGTTAATGGAAGAGGTTAATGATAAGTATATACGAAAGCATTTTATGGAGACAAATACGTTGGGAAGTGTAGTGTCGTATTATCGACACAACTTGATGTATTTTCAGCGGTAGCTTCAAACTACCAATGTAGGAGCTACAGTATAAGAAGCCGTAAACTTCTACGGAGCAAGGGAAAGTAAAAGCACAGCAAGGCTCCTAATAATGTACTGATT
>JACJUY010000671.1:30848-46907 GCA_014220935.1 Platorchestia sp. MABIK
ATGCTCAGTAAAGTCATGGCTGCCGCATCTAGTTTTTACTCCTTTGGTGACCCTTCTCCAGATTCATTTTCAAGACCTCCTGTGAAATATTCTATAGAGCACTGAGTTGCGGCTTACTGTGTGCAAGTCATGTTAACTTCAACTTTTGCAGCTCGCCGACGAGACATTTTTCCTCCGAGTTGACATGTCAGGCTTGCATATGATGATTACTTTTATTTTTCTGATTTTTGGGCCTCGGGTTCGCGCTGTAATTAAAATCTTTTGAAATGAGACGTGCAACTTCTCGTCATCTGCGTCTGTACTGATAAACATGTTCCACCGATAGAAGATTAGCAGTGACTTGAAATGGTGGTGAAGTTTTCTGCTGGGAAATTCGGTGCTTGAAACGCACACCACAGTAAGTGCAAATTAAATTTGAAAGTGTCGAACTAATCCGAGATTTGATTTTTCTACCTCTTTAATTGCATAATCTAACACTAATTTTTAAATTGAATTTTATTTAAGATTTTACCATCTTTTAGCAAACAAAGAATTACCGATTGTTTGCTTATTCTGATACTGGAAAACGAACTTCTAGTCCCGGATCTGTAGAATTAAATCAAAGAGTATTGTGATAAAATATAAATCCCAAGTCTACGCCAACTTGAAATCTAGATTACAGCAATAAACTTGAGATGAGGAAAATTCAAAGCCACAACAATAAATTTAGTTGTGATTCTTGTTCAACGCTTCGAGTAGTTACAAACGTGTGAGATCGTCGCTGAGATTGGAAGCTCAATTGAAATACGTATACGTTGTTTGTACGCCCATGCATAATAAATTATTGACACCAAATAATCCTTCTCATTACTTAAATAAAAACAAAAACTTGAGCATTGGAAAAAGACCTGTACGGCTCATGCATAACATATTGTTCATACCAAATAATCCTCATTACTGAAACAAGCAACGCTTCATGACAGTATTTGTGAAAATTGAAACAAAAACTTACGCATTGACAAAAATAAAGGCCCATCATAAGCTATGCAAACTCCGACTCCGATACAAACATTTATTTTCAATTTACTCCAGATTCTCAGCGTCGGAGTTTGAATCATAGATCATAAAGTTGTGGATATAATCTTCTCTTCATTTTGGGTTAATCTTTTCAACAGTACGCGTGTGGCCAGCTAAATTCTCTCGTTGTAAAATTTGAGAAATAAAAGTGCTGATGAACGACTCGAGCGGCCTGATTGCGTGCTATCCATCAAGAGTTCTTCTTTGCTTGAGGACTGTAAGTGTAGCGAAGGCCGTGGGCGCATGGTCAGAATGATGACTTTGGTACACCATCACTCAGTTATTTTGCTGCCAGGCCTCTCTGTGCCCTCAAGTTTAAATGTTACAGTTGACGTAAAATGCTGGGAGGTTACGGATGAAATAGAAGCGGTAGCTCAAGTATGTATTATTCATTGATTGAGGTTTTAGGGTCACAAAGGCCCAGGTTTTGAACAGGTCTTCATGGCCGTTCAGGGAGGGTTAATGCCGTTCTTCGTTGTGCTCAACAGTAATCAATGTTAGGTCATCTCAGGGAAATAAATCAAAGTTATTTGCCTGTGAAAAATAGAGTAACTTGGATGTAGATTTAATCAATTTCATTTGACTAATTTCGATTGCGTAATTCTCATTACACTCATCAAGCATTTTTTGTAATTGCTTTCGATCTCGAAAAAGTAAGGGTTATTTTATTGCAAACTTCTTATAGTAAGAACATTTTTATCAATATCTGAATTTTTTGAATCATTTATTATACAGTTTTAGTAACAGTTTCATTCATAGCTTTCGTTCACGTAGTAATTCAACTTTTCTCATCACCATGCCCATTTGCAACAACACTCTGCAATTCTTCTCTCATTCCGTCCAAGTCATAAGATCGTTTCAACATTTTACTTCTCCACATTCACCGAATATTTTGCGAATTGTAATAAGAGTAGAATATGAAGGAAACAGCAGTGCGATTGAAATAACGCTGGATGAGGCAAAATTAAAGGCATCATGAGGAAGACCGTATGAATTCATGCGTGTTGGTTTCTTAACAGTCGGCTGGACGGGACATCGCAATGAAGTAACTTTGAAGACCACCAACTTCAGCCCGACAATATTGGATACAAGCGACGTCTGTGAACTCAAATGGAAATACAACAGAGATTGACTCGCTTCAAAACAGTGCTATTCTCTACCACTTACGATCTAATTGCTTACTTAATTTAAAAACATTATATCTGTGTTGTTTTAATTATTCCTGTATTTTGTGCAAAATAAAAATGATCGACCATATTTAAGCCATAATCTTAAACAGGAGATATTGACTCTGCATTTGAGTTTGTATATGCAAATCGTAACAACTTTGTATTCGTAATTCCGTTTCCAAGCCAAATTTCCTACCAAACGCGCACACTATTAATGTTTTGAAGTTGGATTTTCATGAAGTTGAAGTTAAACTTATGTTTTTGCTTTCATAATACCCGAGCCAGAGGCTCTTCAGGTTGCTTTAATAGGAATCCCTGCACACGTTTATGCATGCCACACTCCTTCCACCTTTCAGTCTGATGAGCTGGTATTTAAAAAAATTATTTCATGATTCTGAAGAAATTACCAGGAAAATACCGGCTTCACGTGCGTAAAAACAGGAATATATCAACACAAAGAAAGTAAACGCTTGTAGAGATAAGGGGGCATACATTCATTTTGTTTTATGAACTGGTGCATTGCTCGCGAGGGTTAATGTAAGTTTAACTTTCACGTATCTAGAAATGCACGCTCTACCTGTACTCTTTGAACACGGACAGATAGTTTTTCATTTCAACGCAGTTGAACACTACAGCCAGCTATTTTTCAGCAGTTTTCTGCTACTGCACATTCGTCCTTCTCTTTGAAGGGGCGGCCCGGCTTACAAATTACCAGTAATAAATATTTTAATAATAGAAATAAAACTTCAAATAAAACTTTACAAGTAATACTTTAACCAACTCTCGCCACAAGGAAGTAAGCTCACCAATACAGGGACGTGCATTTCCTTGCCGTCAGAAAGACAGTTGAGTGTAGATATGGTGAGACTGACTCCATTGTGCTTCTTCGATTACTGAACACTTTCAACGCCATGTTTTCTGATACCATGCACACTAAATTCCCATTTTTTCAAACTCTCTCAGTAGCTTTTCACAGTTTACCAGCACATTAACACTTCATTTGTTTGCTGGAGATATCTCCTCATCCATATATGTGCGCAATCGTGCGAAGGCTGTAATTCGTGATTCTAAGTAGAAGCTTCGGTCAGTAAACGCCCGTTGATTGAAGGGTATAAAAACGGAAGGTTCTAAAACTTAACTTGAGTACAGGGTACTTTCTTGCTAAACTACAAGGATCTCTGGCACCTGCTGTAGTATTTCAAATGTAGCGTGAAATGCGAGGCAGCTGAGACTCCGTTGATCAAAACGGAGGTACTCGTGACTCTGTAATATCGAAATGCTAAAATCTTCGTATTTCCTGGAATGCAAATTGTTTTGTAGAAACTCTCATCTTTCATTTGACCTGAGTGTTTCTAAATATTAGGTTATTCTTACTAGCTTATTCTCTGTTTTTAAATGATGAACATCCATCAATTAAATTTACTATGGAAATTGAAAACGAGGCGCAATTACCATTTCTCGATTGTCGTGTCTCTAAGCATGGGGAAAATTTTGTAACTTCTGTATATCGCAAGCCAACGTTCACGGGATTGGGAACTAGTTTTTTCAGTTTTTGTTCTAACACTTTCAAAATCAATGGCATCAAAACGCTGGTAAACAGGGCTTACAATGTCTGCTCATCTTTTAATGATATACACGCAGAATTTAACTATCTACGCGATTTTTTTTGTAACATTGGTTTTCCTCTTGGAATCATAAACTCCCAAATTAAAAAGTTTTTGGCAAGAAAATATTGCGATTCCGATATTCCTGTTAAATGTGAAAATTACCTCTATTGCACTTTACCCTATTTAGGTTCTCCATCTGAAAAACTAGTCCGTGAATTAAAGTCTTTATTCAGTAAGCATTTTCCTGGAGTAGGTTTACGAGTCATACTGATTAGCAAAGCAAATACTGGTTCATTTTTTCGGTTCAAGGACTCGATTCCCGGGCTCATGCGCTCTTCGGTTGTGTATAAGTATAGTTGTGCGCAGTGCGCATCGGCGTACGTCGGAATGACGTCTCGCAATATCTACGCAAGAGTGGCAGAGCACCGCGGAAGGAGTTTCCGTACTGGTAACTTGTTGGCTAATCCTCCTCATTCAGCAATACGCAGCCATGCTGAGAAGTGTTGTGCAATAGTTCGTGATGGTGATTTTAAAATAATAGACAGTTCTTTCCGTGATTTTGACCTTAGGATTTTAGAATCTTTGCATATTTTTAAGGAAAAACCAATTTTAAACAACATGCTTAGCTCATATCCCCTTCAAATAGTTAATGCATAGTTATCCTTTTTTTTTTTTGTTTGTTTGTTTGTAAATTTTAGAATTTAGTATCGACTGTGTTTTCATGCTTGCGTTCGATTGATCATACTTTGTATTTTACAGAACTGATGATGGAGCTGGTCTCCGAAACGTTTTCGTATTTTTTTTTTCTTTATTTTAAATAAAAATGACTAATTCTATTAGCATTTTCTTCGCTTTTAAATTTTTAGTGAACTTGCGATTTAAGCAAAGTGAATATTTGTTTATTCTCTGTTTTATGCTGCTGAAAATGTTTTTTCCAAAATCATTTGAGGAATTAACAGAATAATTGGTATAACCAATGAGATTAATTATTTATAAGAATGAAAATGTGAAATTTAAAAGAAATCCTCTTTATGTATTAGGAAGAAGACCTTACTAAGAAACATAATTTTGAATACCGCAACAGCAGAATACCGCAACAAACGATATAGTTGTCTCGAATAAAGTTTCACTGAGTCTGGAACTGGAAAGCTATCCTAGAAAGTCAAATTGCCGGTGTAAGGCTGTAACAGTAACTCGGAAGTGGTATTCCCACGATCTAAAACTAGGCAAGTGAGAAATGATTTTTATAGTTGAATTTTCGCAAGACAACTTTTCTTCGTAGTTTAGTATATATATAGTTTAAGTTATTTGAGGATATTTCAGTATATTTAGTAAATGTTTTCGTATTTTCAGAGTATGGTGCATGTTCGGTTATTAGTTACCATGCTCTCAGGGACTTCACTTTCAAAGAGTGTACATGGTATAATGTCGATAACACTTAAAATATTCAGAGCATGCCACTTCTTTTATGAAATCTCCAACTACCAAGAGCATGACTTGACTTTTTATGTGACGTTTTTCAAAATAGAAAATAGAATTTTTGAACGATTTCCAAATTCACCTAATATTTTAAGGCTATCTTATTTCGTACAGAAATTTTAAATTAAAAATTTCAATTTCGCGCAGAACATGTTAGAATTCCCTCATTATCGGTCAGAATCACTATTTGTTCTTTTGTTTTCTTGAAATATTCACTTGATTGTTGTGTACTTCCCTCGACAAAAAATGCTATTTGTGTTAACAAATAATCTAATCTAAAAGGTTATCTAAAAAACAGCGTAACCAGTTCTAAATCGTTATTTTTATTTGCAAATAATTTAATCATATAGGTTATCTCAAGAATAGCGAGTCCAGTTATGCCAAGAAAACTTCGTTGAACATTTAAAGGATATGAGAATGTGGTGTGGCTTTGAGAACTGTTATTACTAGCACTGAAAATTTCGTCAAGTTATCAATTTCGCCTCAGCGTTTATAATGGGTGTAAAGTTTGAAGCTCTAAAGCCCATAGTCTTTTACAACGTGCTGTTTCCGGTATCTACGATGCAAATGCAAATAAAAAATTCTTTACATAAGAATGTAAAATGAAAAAGAGAGTATGAACTTTCAATCTCCCCTATAGTGCATGTAATTGCAAGCTCGGCCTCTGATGACTCTTTTAATGTTGGAACTATAGAAAAATGCATAATGCAACTCACAATGCTTGAAAAAATCAAGCCGTCTTTTTTGGTTCAAAAAATGAATTACTTGAAGTTTCGTTTTTATTGGTAGAGTGCTGAACCATTGGGGGCAAAGAAACTCAATGTTCTTGTTTCAAATTGAGTGTTAAATACATACAGTAGGACTATGACCTTTAACTTTAATAGGAAGAGAAAAGTTCATAGATAAAAATCGTGTATTGTACATCGGATTATCAGAATACTGATAGCAGCAATCGAAGGGTATTAACATAGAGTTTTCCATGTGTTGCCTCAATATGAGCGAATCTTCGCTGTTGTATAATTTGTCAAATGCACACTTCAGGAATTTATTGGCACTGCTTTGTTTTCTAGATCTTCTAACCGTGTGATGCAACATCATGTGACGCGGGTCTTTTTCAGTGCATCGAAAGAAGTTTCAACATCTTTTTTACAGCTGGCCGCTGCTGTTAGTTTATTCATTTCAACTTGTTTCCGAGAACTTTGTAAACGAATCAGCCCTCCAACATCCATCAGCTTCAGTGGTAAATTTGACAAGAATTTAAAATATCAAAATTAGTTTTTGAATCAGTTTTTTCATCCTTGAAGACATGCTACAAAACTGAGGCTTCAGCTTTGAATATCAGGTAACAGATGTCCAAAGTACAAAAAATGTTTTTAAAAATAATTCATGGAAATCCAGTGCATCTTGTTTATAATTTTGTCATCTGCGAGAGGCACTTCGCAAGATTGTGTGGGAAGGAAGTAGCTCGCAGCAGCACTCACAATTTCCTTTGTTTTCCATCCAGGAAAATCCCCGATGAAATCTGTGCGAGTGTCTCACAGCCAGGAAGAATATACTGTACAAAGTTGCGCACGGGGACCAAGTTGCATTTCGTAGTCTTACAGACCTTGGCCCAATCACCTAAGCAAAGCAGAATTTCAGGCTTGCACCGTACTCGGTGCATGTGTGGCTTTGCGTTCGGCTGGTCTCTCTAACAAGACAACATGGTACTTTATGAGTGCCTGGAGCGGGCGACGCAGGATGAGCTCAAACACTTGCAAGATCTGGAATAGCCTTGTTCCTGATACAGCTTCGAGACATCGGCATCCCTTGTGAATCTCTGCATAAATTGCACTGACATCACGGTGTCGCTCTCAAGGTGCTTTGAGAGCAACGAAGAGCTCCACACATTTTCCAAAGATTCTTAACATCTTTTGCCAAGAAGGATGAGGTGTGTACTGAACAATGTTATTAGCCTTACTTTGTAAGGCGCTTAAGTGATTGCCTGCAGGGAAACATTTGCTTGAGCCGATCGAAGCATACCCATTACCGATGTTTCTTCTGATGGATTTAAAGTCTAACTAAGTACAATGAGTGTGTTACCCAATGGATTTAGAGTGTAACTGGGTACAATGAGTGTGTTACCCAATGGATTTAGAGAGTAACTGGGTACAATGAGTGTGTTACCCAATGGATTTAAAGTGTAACTGGGTACAATGAGTGTGTTACCCAATGGATTTAGAGAGTAACTGGGTACAATGAGTGTGTTACCCAATGGATTTAGAGTGTAACTGGGTACAATGAGGGTATTACCCTTCTAAACTGGAGCAGTAGAAGTCAAAGGGTTTATTGGTTGAAGAGAATGACTTAAAAAATTCGTTTTTAATATTTGGCTGAGCAGTGAATAAGAAGGCCCCCAGAAAGCATGTTAAACTGATGACCTGTGGTCATTCCATTATCTTCATATTATATGTATATCTCCACAAATATAGGCAGCCGTTCTAGAAGGTTTCAGCAGTGATCGTCAGTAATATACGACAAAAAATATTGATAGGATTAATTAAAAGGCTTTTGTGGATGAATTTATTCATACATAGACAATTTCTTCTCATAACACAATAATTATAGTTGATAAACTGTAATTCGAACTGAAATTACGGGGGAAAAATTGTTAGAACAATTTTGTGTACATTTATTTTCTAACAACTGGAATTTCAAATTTAAATATTTAGAGCACCTACATAGGCGTGAAGAATAGATTCTGAAAGTTTTCTGAAAATTTTAAATGAAACACTTATAGCTTGAGGGTGGCAGTAGAAAATGCGTTCTGCAGGACATCTCTAGACTTAGATTCTCAACACTTCCCACTCTTTGATGTTGTACACAAGAATACAATGCAGTGGCAAGTGCTTTGCTCAATACACTGAGGAATAGACTGCGTAGGTAGCAGAACAGAACTGAAATAAAGAGTGAGGCTTGTCCGCACGAGTAAAATTCTGCGTCAAAATTAATTAAGGGAAGTGGAAGAATTCCAGGTACTAACGGGAGCCGAGCTGAACACTTAATGAGGTGTGGCAGAGTTCGTATAAGAAATTGCAGAAAGGAAATTTACTACGCAGAATCAAAACAGAATTACAGTTCTTTTGCTAACATCAATCTGGTTACTGACTATGTTAACGCAAGCAGAAGTTCAAGAAATCAAGAAATGAAATTTTACAAGATGAAGTGCGATGCATAATAATGATTCATAACCACCTCGGGAGAATTAACTGGAAGTGAAATGAATTGTATGATATTAGAAAACTGGAAGCATACTTTCAAAATCTGCATTTTGCTCACAAATTTCAAACAATTCTTCATTGAACAGATGAGCGTGCGAAAAAAGTTCCTGCTGTATTTAATTGAACTTTTCTGACTGGAAACGTATGAAATTGCTTGTGAATAGTTTTAGTTTAAAAAGAATGTACAACAAAAGGTTTAGCTTACTAAAAAGGTTTGAAATAGCATACAAAATGTAACCGTAAAACCTAAAAATTATTATTCAATAACATGATAAACAATATGAACATTGACATGATATACTCTAATATTTTGCATTTTGTTGTATAGAAACAAGAGAAACTATTCACGAAAAGTTTTTTTTTGTGTGTGGAAAATTGTGGAAAGTTTTTCTTTGTGTGTGGAAAATTTTAGGCGTAAAATTTACCTAAAACTTTGAAGAAAATCAGCAACACGCTGACGGCCTCACAACGTTGGGGTACAATTCCATCTCATCAAATTGTGCCAAATTTCCTTGCCTCCAATTTCGATCAGATTAAATATTCATTGAAGAAGAAACTACAAATTTTTGTGGGCAGTGACTCACCACCCACCGCTGAGTTGATAGAACAACATTTTATGCCCACGCACTGAGAATTCGTGCGGCGAGAATACCTGCCAAAATAAATCACCCGGGCTTCCATATTAACGAGAGCTGGAGCTGTGGAATGATCAGCTCCGTTGAGTGCAGATCGTCGTCAAACAGAATTAAGTATAAATCCATTGGATAATACTGACCTAGAGGCGACAACTGGGAGGCTTTCGCAGGTCTCCAACTAATTTCCTGAAACAAACGTGATCTTTTTTCCCCAAATTCCGAGGAAATGCAGTGCAGAGGAAGACAGTCTGTCCTCAGGACGAAGAGGAAGGAAGGCATCTCAATGCATTGGCTTGAGCAGCGACAATGTCTCCAATTTAAACTTGCTTGCTTCACACTTACAAATGCTGTCATCGGGGCGACAAAATGCAGTGCGATGCTCAGCCTCTCGGCGCACCAAACAATTTGTCTGCGAGAAATGCGAAATGCGCCATAGTGTTGAATGCTTCACGGCCCCCTCGGAGAACTCGCCCTATATTTTCACTAACTAGTTTCGCGAGGCTGATGGAAAGACTTGGGTGGTTTCCGTGACCTAGCCTGCACCTAAAATTGATGGAGGATTTCGAATTTTTCTTTGTCTATCTTGCTGTGGTCAAAGACTAAGACTTTTTAGACACGTGCAGAAAATTTACCCCCTGGACAGAGTGCATGTTTTATCATTACAACATGACAACGCAGAATTGCACAAAATTTCCAATGAAATGAACTTCTTTTCCATCATTCGATGTAAAGATGTATGTAGTGATGAATTGCTCAGTTTCCCCATGGTGTTTGAGGAGTAAACCGAACTACAAAGGTGATATCTCTGATAAACTCCTAAAAATATTTCTGACTAGGTCAGGGTGACTGATGGAAAATATTCTGAATATTTAAACACTGCTTCTGACTTTTCAGGTCTTTCTTCTCTCGTGTCATAATTGCTTCAAATTTTTATCGTGGGAAGTTTTTCATGACTTCATAAGGCAGCATGAACTTAGCACTAAAAGAAATTTAACTGGCACATCAACGGATTTTTCGTCTACTCGCGAAGAAGTACTTCGTTCAAAACCTGCAATATTTTTAAGAAAGGTATTTCGAGAAATATTTTCCTCGTTTCGCAGATGAAAAGCTTGAGAATGGATGAAATTTGTCTCCTCTAGTTTATTTTGCACGTCGTCACAGCGGTATGCGGAGCATCACTTGCGCGACATTAAAAGGCAAGCACGTAAGGCTAATTTTTTAAAATTCAGAAGATATTGTGGGTGACAGCTTCGGACTAAACTAGCACGTAAAAAAATAAACATAAATTATCATGCAGCTTACTGAAGGTTGCTTTAAAAGCCGTTGATGACTAAAGAATGGGCCGATCATTTAAAAGAGAATTTGGAGCAAAATTTTTCCCCAAAATATGAGCGAATTTTTTCAACCTTTTTTAGCAAAAACGCAGCCTGGATCTGACATCCTTGTGCATTAACGTTCACAAATCTTTTTCGAAAGAAAACTCCTGCTGCCCTATTCATTGAATACTGCGCCGATGAAAGGTTCCAAAAACGTTAGCATAAAACTTCAAATTTTTAACAAGGAAACCTATTGGAAAGCTTTGAGAAAAAATTGCCTCTCAAGCGAGAACAATTCCACTGCATCGTTGCCAGGGACTGGATCCTCTTATTTAGAGCCTCAGATCGCTTTAGCGCATGAGCGGCTTTCACGCTCTCTATCGAAAAATCGAAATTTGGAGGGAATGTTACTCGGCCTCGGCAATTTGGCCGTAATTGCTAGGCTGGTTGTAGGGTATCTTTTGTGTTGACAAATGCGTTGCAAACGTGCTACTTGCGATTAGTGCTCAAAGGGAATGTGTTGAACGGTGTACAGCAAAATTAAACTCAACTTCGAAATGGGATAAAATGAAGCGCCAATTCAACGAGCATGGATTCACAATCATCGCTCAAAAGCCCTCACATTTTGTTTAGATGCCCAGTTTCATTGCTGGCTTCGGAAAAAAAATGAGTGTATTAGTGCCGATACAAGAGAAAGGAATATAGCCTTAGTACCGACAAAAAAAGATCATAATTCTTCTTGCTGTCGAACTAATCATGCATCGCCATGTGGTTTCTCTTGCAAGAGTTTCATTGCGACGACGTTTCTGTTCGTCCTCTCTTTTTGAATTGCAATGTTCTCTCTCCTCTTACTCACTGCCAAGAATACGATGTTTACTGAAACCGGAATACTTTATGAAAATTTTAGTGGTCCTGTGTTTTTTAGCTTAATTTTGGAACACCTCATTTCAGCCACTTTTGTGCAGAAATGGGGGAAAACAAACATTTTGTGCATGGTTAAAAGAGCTCAATTTAAACATTACTGTATTTCCACGTTCGATATATGTGATTGCTCTCTTTTATCAGTTACTCCATTCCCCAGCATTAAAGTAGCTGAATCTGAGAGAAAAGCTCCATTGATTCTCCATTAGTTTCTATTCAATCACAGCCCAACAGGAGCTGAAGGCCCTCGGAATAAGAGAACATTCGCTTCGTTTTGTTTGTTCGGTTTCAACGGAACGATAAGATGACCATGAATTACAAATAAATAGGTCATCTTCGAAAACGAAGGTAGCTCCTCTAGAAGTTCGAACCTAAGTGCAACGGAAACGCTTCATTATGAGCGGTAAAACGATTGCAAACGATATTGTACTGATGTAACATCTTACTGTTTGTGTATGATTACTTTAATGAAAGTTTTCGAGCGTTTTGTTGTCAACGCACAAAGCACTTGAAATGTAGCTGGGATGCATTAGCTGTGGATTGTATATATACTGGATGAAAAAGTGAAGAAAAATATGAATGACTTTTTACTGGTTCGTTATTTGAAATAAATATCCAACATACGTTCGATCACGGATGAAAAGATGAATTTGAAAAACAAGAGGCTTTCCTGTTATTTAGCTTTCGGTCACAATACGGGCGTTACGAAAACCCTCTTCTTTAACCTTCAAATGACCGACTCATCATCAGGCTGGATTGAGTCAGCGGTGTGCAATTCCATTAGGGTTCAATTTGTGACCAGAGCCGCTGATATATTCTATAATAACGGAATTATGATTGCTCATTTAATGCAGTTTACCATTACAGAGATGCAAATGTATTAGAAGAATTAAAACCATCGTTGGATGCCTGGAGGCCAGAATATTTATTCTCTCCCGTCAGTAAAAGTGTAACTATAGACTGAGGAGTTTTTACTTACTGCAAGAGTCTTGTTAATGAATATCATTGTTTGAAAATTAAGATGAAAGTTAAGTCAGAAGCACTCTTGCTCAAACGAGTCAAAATGAGTTGTCTCTGGTTCCAACAAAACACATTTTACTTTTCTAGATTAATTTCAGGTTAACATTTCTAGAACGCGCAAAAACAAAAATACTACAGTGCAGAAATTTTTCGGTGCACGCATGGTTTTTTTAATCTGATAAAATAATCAGATAAGCCAAGGAATCATTTTATGAATGTTTTCTTTCAATTTTAACTCATTATGGTAATAGCAGGAAGGCTTCCTTCGAACTGCTGGAGGCAACGTCCTAAAATAACAGCTCTATCCTGCGAGAACTGAAATTTTACTTCCATTTCCAAGCCTCACCTATGTGCGATTTGATACGGAAGAGACGCTCATTCTGTCCAAGACTTTATTTGCCATCCATGCTAATGAGGGAGATTTGAGAACTGTCCCAATGCATTATTCTCAGCGCTGTCTGGCAAAAAGCTCGAGGGAGGAAGTTGCTATCAGGGAAGAAGTCATTGCATATTTTTTGCATCTTTTCCAAGGAGTTCAACGGAATTTAGTTTTCAAGGATTCAGGAAAGCAAAATTTGTCACTTAAAAGCTCTTTGTTGTTGATGAAATGGCTGTTTTTTTCAGTTAGGGATGTTTTTAACAGAAGTAATTTGTCCAGTTAGTTCAAGGTGAAGTTTTAAAAGAACTTAGTTTGTCCGATATTTTGTAAGAGAGAGAGCGGCGGTTTGTTTACCCTCGTAACTGAAGATATCATGTTACAGTGAATTACAGAGTTTCACAAAAAGCTCCTAAACATGGCGCGAATAGCTTTTATTGTTCATAGTAGAGTAGCTTTTCTTGAACCTCATTTACTCGGCTGTCGTAAAACGAACATCAAAAGGTCAGGAGAATTACGCTTGAACCACTTTGGCAGGTCTGCACTAATTAGAGGGAGTTACTGAATTAGTCCTTCCTTTGGTGTTACTGAGGACCATTCGCCGAGCTTTACGACGTGTCCTACACACCCACTCCGGGATGTGCTAACAGGCGTCTCGCTCAATGGCCTCAACCTGCGCAATACCGCATCTTTCGTCGGCCACTTTGCTACAAAATGCCGTCCTCAAATGAAGCCATCCCTAAAAAAACACTTTGAGATAATGCTTGGTCTAGGAAGTTAAAGCGTTTCTATTTGTAATGAAATAAAATTTCTTACTCTATCTTGGCTCGAAGCTATAACGTTTTTTTGCCAGCGGCTTTAACTTCCAAGAGGCAGATGATATTAATAAAACATTCGCAGAGCCCCAAGCCAAGAAGAATAAAAGAAAACGCAGAAGCGTATTTTTTGGGCTGTTTTCGTAGCGGTGGAGGTCAGTGTGTGTCTCTCTCTGTCTTTTCACGAGAGCATTGTTCAGAATCTCCAGCATATAATGGAGCTGCGAATATTTTTACAGTCAAAACTGGATAGCGTTTTTAAACATTCCATGAAGCCGAGAAATGACTTGCAGAACTTAATTATGTTTTCTGGAGAAGAGGAAAGAGGTGCACTTCAAACTGTTAACATGTTTTTCACTTTGATTCTTAACATGTGTTTCTTGCTTATAAAAGTGTTCATTTTGAAATTGTAAATTTATCGGAAGATAAAACTACAAGAAAACTTTCTCTCTAATTAGATGTTAAAACGTGTGTTTCCAAAATTTAAAATAGTTAATGTATTTCATGCATGAAATGTAATATTTTCCTGTGAATTAGTTTTTGAAGTAGTTAATTACTTCTACCCATTATTTGAACTCCTCTGTGTATTAAAAAAGCCATACAAAATATTGCGCAGTGAAACTTATAAATGAAAATTATTAATCCAGTTCAGCTTTTTAAAGTTAATTGCCATAATGAAGATGTCATATTTCATGCCGGCGTTTACACAAACGAGCTCAGGGTGAGCTGGTTATTGTTACTCGTCACGAACTTGGAGCTCGAGAAATAAAGGGGGGACCAAAATTTAATTTGATAGTAATCCTTTCACGCTTACAGTGCATTGTTTGATTTGATCTTCATGTTGCCCATAAGAACTTTTTAGGAGTGCAAAACTCGAGGACATGCGCTGTAATAATTTTTGACTTAGGAAAACGGGGAATTTCTAATTTTATAAAATTTCGTTATGTTTGACGGTGTTGCCCGGTTGTGAAATCTTGCGGACGGTTTGATGTCTAAAATTGCATGGAAGTAATATTTGGAGCAAAATTTTGACAATAATTTCTTACCAAGGAAAGAACAAAGGATTTAAAAAATACTTAAAGAAGAATGGAATTTGGAAGGATATGAATAAGAGGAATTGGAAAGATGATTTCCTATTCTTTAAGAAGACTTGGAAAGAAGAATGGTTGTGAGAATAATTTACTGTCTGCTGTTTCATGTTATCAGCAACTTTTCAGATGACAATGAGATAAAATTGTACCTAGTTAACTGAACCTTAGTTATTATCGCTTGATTTGAAAGAAAGTTACTGAATAATTTCAACAGAAAAAGATCGAAACTACGCACCACGCACAGCAGCACACTCACTGTACGTATTTGCTTCGTTTTCCCAAATCGATATCATTTATAACTCCTTAGTAAATAACTGGGGGGTTTCGACAAAGTAAATAAAGTGAGTAACAGGTTTTGAAATTTTATTCATCGATGAAATTTTCGAGTTTCGTTTTTCTGAATTGTGATGTATTCACTTCGATATCTTTATTAATCTTAGAATGTCTTTGCGCGGTCTTTTCGCTGTTTTTGTTATTGACTTATGTATTCCCTATTTATTCGAATCTATATTCAATGCGCTTCAGGTGCGTGGAATTTCCCTTGAGCAACATTGAATTTAAGCATCTGGATAAGGTTTAATATTCGCGTTCGAGTTGCTTTTCACAGACTCGTAAGAAGCCAGCGGTCTGTGTACTCAATTTCTCTGTCATTCCCAGGATTGTGTTCTTTAGCCATTGACTTTTTTTTAAACATTTATAAGATTGTGTTCTTTAGCCCTTGACTTCTCTTTACACGTTCATTCTGTAACTGACGGTAAGAATCTGGGCGCAATTATAAAGCCAAAGGCCCGAAAACTGAAAGAAGGTTCCATTCAGTCTCACAATGGTTGTAAAAGTTAAATGACGTTCTTTGCTGGCATGATTACCGGCCCCCTTGCTACTTGACTCACATTGTTGTAGCTACTGGCCACCTGTGAATTTGGTCTTTGTGAAGCTGAATGCAAAACCCAGTGGGCTTGAAAAAAATCATTTTCGTGAATGGAAGTTGCATGGAAATCACAGCAATGAAAGATCAGGCTTAGATGATGAAGGCTAATTGAATAAATTTTTCAGCATTGTGGATTTTCTTTTCGTTTTCTTGATACACTGGTATTGCTCATGTATTGGCTCTCGTGTTCGCACAACTTTTCGCAGTTAATTTAATTTGAGTAGCAGCCACATTGTGTGTTTGTAGAGAAATCGATCTTTCTCCCATCGTGATTTCAAAAAATTCGTCTTTTTTAATTTTGACGTAACCTAATCTATTTCATATTTCCAATAGGGCGATTCTTCGAGAATCTTATTCGTAGAATAAAAAGAAGAACCAGAGTAAAA
>JACJUY010000671.1:51324-91702 GCA_014220935.1 Platorchestia sp. MABIK
TTTTAATTCCGAAACGTTTGCAATAAATGTAATGTTCGTTTTTACTCTGGTTCTTCTTTTTATTCTTCTAATCTATTTCGTTCCAAAGCAGTAACGAATCCGTCATGAACCTGCTACGACATTCGACTTATACAAGTTGACATATTTGTAACGAAACGTTCGACGGCAGTCAGCAGATTGAGCTTGGAATAGGAAATGCAGATTGCTGACATCATCATTATCGGCTCATCAGATGTTTTAGTCTGCCAAAGAAGGATTAACTTTTGCCCTCAATCGCGTTTACGGAGAGACAAACTCTCCTGTTTTTGTGTGGTTGACTTACAGAACTTGAAACGAAGAGAAAAAATTGTGTGCGCAGCTTTATCTTCCATCTGAGTTGAAAACAATCACCAGCCAAAAATACCGAAGAACATTATATTCTAATTGAATCTGCAATAAATGCTACAACAAGAGTATGTTTTTCCGTCCCCAAGAATCCCACATTTTCTTGCTAACTTTGTTTTTTGTTTTCCATGAGGATTATTTGTGTAGGGTCTTATTTTCTTTGACATCTGAATTTAAAGAAGTAATAAAGTTAGCTACCACAATTTCACACTAATTTATTTCTCTGGTTAAACTCGTCAATCTTTCGTGCGTTATAAATTAAATTCGTACGTATTAAATTCTTACCCTCAACAATTTGAGCCTTTGCCTCCTCACTCCCGTTGCTCTTCCTATCTTAGGACTTCACATTTAAGTAATTTTTATGTACCCCTCCGCCGTTTGAGGATGTCATATTTTTCAAATTTGTAACGATAATAATACTGAAATAATAATACTGAAATTTCAGTTTCAGTACAAGCTTTCGAATTTGGCAAATACTCTCACATGTTTTTTTTGCATTTTGTCCAACAAATTTTCAATCAAGTATGACTAATGGCTAACTTTAATCGCACTAACATGGTAGAAACAGAATATAGCTAGTGAAGTGACACTGAACCAAAATCTGCTCTCTTATGCTTACTCTATGACACCTCCTGAACCATTTTTTGCTCTAATTTAAAATAAGAAATGATATTACGAAGGTTCCGATTTTCAATACACTACATTTTAGTTGAATTTTAACTCTCAAGTTTTTAAATCCCCCGAAATTTTAATAGCTCTATTCCGGCTTCAGGAATGGTCTTTCACACATCAGTGGAGGAAAATAAAGATAAAATTTCTATCTTTTGAGTAGCATTTTATTCATGGAATTCGTCTCAAGCATGTGAGAGTTGAGCTGCATGTGTTACACACAGAGGCAGCCCTCATAAAGTGCAGGGACTTGCCCACAACCTCTTAAATTTAGGACATTCATAAGTAGTCTCCCATTTTATATTTTCTGCTAAAGGGAAAACATAGGACAAACCACAGCAGTTCAACTGTGTTAAATGCAAAGTTATATGCACTTCATCCTAATTTAATTTCTCCTTCACAGGAATTACTTCTTACGAGATTTACTTAGCATTACTTTCTGAAAGGACATACTAGAAAATAATATGCACTATAAATCATGAATTTTACTCAACATCCGTGAGGTAAAGTTCATCGTACAAAGAAAGCCTATTTGATTGACACTTCCCACTTGTTGGTAAACAATAACAATTTGTTAGATATTGAACGTAAATGCATTGAACACACGTGTTACGTAAATATAGGTGACTAAAGAATGTACATGATTGAATTTAGATCAGATATATATTTTGAGAAGTATAATTATTAAAAATATAGCAGAAATATGCCAACTATAAGAAATATGAACCTTCTGTTAATATCTTTCTTTACATAATCCGCATATTAGGAGTCAATACAGCACCTTAGGAATTCCGTGCCCCAAAATGCCACACATTAGGATGCCCACATATTTAGGCGACGCACTTCAAGAGGACCCATTGATATCATCTTTACAAGTTTAATGTTTTATGAATGCATGATTACTTACTTTGAAATGACTGCTACTAGGGATGGTTGGGGCTTACAATGAGTGTAGAATTATGAGCATTGAATTTTGTCAAGTTTATTACTTTTGAGAGATGGCACCTATATAAATACTTTAATTTCTTCATTGCCCCTCATGTAATGTCTTTACCATACAGGCAAATTCCTTGATGCATGGTCTTTGCAAGGCAGTATTCCTATAACTTCACCTATCTTATATGAAGATTTCAGGAAGCCTAAATTTCCTGTGTGAGAAGCAGCCACGTGGATAATATGTGAAGTGGAATTGACAATTTTAATGTTGTTTCAGTAAGTAGTACTATAAAATTGCAATTATTAACCATGATGGTGTAACTAGTACCAAAATGTTTGGAAATTATATTGTAATTCATGATGGTAAAAAAGAGCAAAACATTGGGGAAAACTAGAAAATTTGTAAATATCCGAGCATGTAACATCCAGGCTCTCGATTTGGGAACAGAATTGGTAAGAAGTGTAGCAAGGGAGCGTTCATTCTGTTAAACCAATTGTAGTTTTCCTCGCAGTGGAAAATTCGAGAGCATGATCAGCCAATTCTTGATCTCCTTTTTAAAGGTGAGAGCAAAAATTATCGGTGGATGAAAGATCGGGGCCGAAAAATTGTTCTTAAGGATTGAAGAATTTGAGCGGAACGTGTCTCCGGGCCGCGACGTCTGCCTAATGCTGCTCTCGGGCCATGTTGGCAGAGTTGGAAATTTATTGTGTTGCTGCTTTTTCCGAATTTATTTAAACAATTTGCCTCATGACTTTCACGCAGCAGCAGCGGGCGATAATCTTAATTTTATCTAGCAGAAAAAGGGTGTTTTTTAATCAAATCTGTGCCCACAACTGCTTGAATTCGATGTGCTCAGTAAGGACACTTCCTCTCCTATAAAATTGTGCTCCTGTAGCCCATTTAAATAATTATTGGAAATAAAAGCACACAATGCATCGCGGAAAAGACTGCAGGTCTTTATTTGGATGCAAAGTAAAAATTCTGAGCCCCATGAAACTTTCATTCTTCTCAGCGCAAGATAATCATTTAAGTGAATCTCATTTCAAATACATTCATTTGTTGCAATACTTCCAAGCCCAAATTTGCGGCCTCTTTCTTACTTCCTTCACACATTTGCTAATTTTCATGCTCATCAAACTCACACAAAACTGCGCTTTCTCTTCAAGCAGAAGCCCTCAGGCCTCGAAAGCCGCATCCCTCTTTCTCCCTCTCTCTCGCTCCTCGCTGCTCTGCAGCGTTCAAGTTTACGGACACTATAAAGTTCCCAGTTTGTTGAGTTGGACGATCAAAGCAATGTTCGAGACTGCCGAAGTAGCTTCTTCATAGTCAGCCCTGGACGTAACTCAAATTTACGATCTGCCAAAGAGATAGTTTGCATTCTCTTCAGCGCATACTCTTAATTCCGTGACTGTTGTACCGCTCGCATGCAGCACTCAACGCACGGCCTAGCACCTTGCTCAGACTCGCCGGATTGTGACGTGTTTGAGCAACTCAGATGAGGCGGGCGTCGCAAGTTCCTTTTGTTTCAAGATGTGGTTCATTGTCTGTGTTGCCCGCTGCATGCTCGCTCGTATACATCTGTTTCCTCCGCTAATCGCAACATGTTCTGCTGTTGGAGCTATTGCTGTACCTCTTCGCAGGAGTTTTAAGAATGTATTTGACTGTTCGAAACTTAGGCTTGATTATGTAAGCAGAATGTAAACGTTTTTGATAATTGATGATTTTTAAAGTTGAAAGAATTTCACTTGCATGCGTTATAAGCCCCACCATAATTTTAGGTCGTTCCTTCATAATTTCAAAGAATTCACGAAGTTGTGGGAAAATTTTTTTATTCGGCACAGATCGTTCGAATGCCAAATTTTTTTGACGCGCAGTCTTCCTTTTTGGTTTAGTCTTAGCACAACTTCATTGGTATGTTGAGAAGCAAACACATTCAATTGAATGTCAATTCTGTGTAATTTGAAAATTTATGTTTTTCAAGACATAACCTGATTTTCAGTCAGATACGAGACCG
Organism: Platorchestia sp. MABIK; assembly: GCA_014220935.1. NCBI lineage: Eukaryota > Metazoa > Arthropoda > Malacostraca > Amphipoda > Talitridae > Platorchestia > Platorchestia sp. MABIK. The sequence continues at coordinate 55,329 of JACJUY010000671.1, forward strand.
AACCATCATTTTTCATTTCTTTTTCAAGTATTGGAATAAAGATTATACCTTCGCATTAAAAAACTCATCTCAGTCCAGAAAAAAAGGTGAAACATTGAAAAGTTTTAAAAACAGTTTCCTCACAGAATTATAAATCGTTAAACAGAGTGGAATAGCACAAAAGAAGTTCGCTGATTATTTTCGTCGCCATGCGGTACCGATTTTGATGGACCAGAAAATCGACCAGATCGACCAGAAGATCGATCAGAAGAGATTTTTCAGGGAGTTTATTTCTTGAAATCCATAGGTGTAAGTGTTGAAACAAATTTATGCTAGGAAGAAAATGAATTCCAGATTAGAATGATAATCTACTTCCTCTTTTTGTACGCAAAGTTTTCACTGCGAACACAGTTACTTCTGGCCATCATCGAACCTCTTTGTAAGGTTATTCCGTGCCTGAAAGCGTTTGAGATAGTGAGGAGTTGACTGGGTCATAGCACGCTCTTTTAATTGCGGCTTAGGATGGCAGGGAAGTGCTGCTCTATCATTCTTAAAAAACAGCGCAACTTGTTCTTGAATTATAGATTTAGAGCTATGTGCCTTTATATGAAGTGGACAAGAAGTTGATAGCACATGTACTTGGGCGCAATGTGCGCCGGCATGATTGGCATCCAAAGCTCTTTGAATATCTTTTTGTGAAAAGAGAGATCACGTATACTTTCGAAACGATGAAAATATGTAAAAATGCGGCAGCTGTTTAGATTTGATATGAGATCAGATCAGATTGACAACTTTTGCTTCTTTGCTGCGATGAATTTCATGGTTTCAAAATCTTTTACTTTTTAGCAATGAAGCAGATGAAAGAAAACTTTTTTCAGTGTTGGAAAAACTTTTTTCAATAGTTGTCTGTGTCGAAAACTCTGTTCAATAGTTGTCTGAGTTGAAAAAACGCTTTTCAATAGTTTTCTGTATTAAAAGACGCATGAATCAATTGAATTTTTATTTCGCAACTTTTAATTCCTTGCAATGGATCCTCAGTCATTAATTTTTCCTCAGTATTCTCATATTTGGATGAAACATATTCAGGCGACGGTTAAATATTGTTTTGAAAGAGGGAATAATAAGCCAAAGTTTCATCTGATAATACAACAAATAATATGAATGTTAAGCCACAGGCGTAATTCTATGAACTAGATGTGTTGAAGATAAGATTCTATCTTTTCTTTAACAAGTTCCTAAAAGGGACCGTGTTTCTCTTTACCCCGGACAAACAATTAATTAACATTTTCCTTTTTTTTGAGACTTTTTGCTGTTTAACACAGTTGTCTGAAATATGCTTCTCTAAAATATGTTTTGATGGATGAGCTGGAGCTTTATCTCACTGAAATTTATTTTGAGGTGCCGTTTCTCTCTGCCTTTATTTAGTTGGATCGCTCAACATATAACCCAACGTTTTTTAATTGTGTGTTGCATAGAAATTACTTTCTGATTGGATGCTTTTCTTGGATGTGTGCAACACAGTTTATTTAGAGTACTATATTAAACTGACCATCAATATCTTATCGTTCTGATTTCAATTATATTGATTTATTTTATTTTCCCTAATTACATACAAGCTCAATATTTGTTCTCTAAATACTATTTATCGGACTTCATTTCATTTTCCTCTTCAATCCATAGAAAAAACATCGCATTTACTATCGCCTTAGCCAGTAGCCGTACAGAGTAAAGCCAGTTTTATTACAAACGTGACTATGGAAGTACACGTTTGAGACAGCTTGGGTGATAGGTTTCTCAAACACAACTTCCCGTTAGGGAAGACGTATGTTTGTTCCTGTGATAGGTTGACTTTCGTAACAGTAGTACAAAGCGTAAATAAAATTTCCCTTTCGTGAATTTCAACCACGCATTGGTATATTTTTGTTTTGTGAGGGGGTTCACATGAACTTTAACTCGTCGGTCTTTTTCTAATCTCTGATTTTCTTTTTTTATTTTAGGTGTTGCTTTTTCAGATGTTCGTAGCAGCCGGTAATTAATTCAGAGATGCAATAGCGTTTGTCGATTTTCAGTCTCGTACATTATAATGCTTCTCTCTTTCGTTTCATCATCGGTTGACATTTTTCCCCATCTTCATGCCTTCATTTTTTAAACATAACTTTTCCATGAGTGAAAAAGTCCTTTTGTTTTGGAATGACTTTCAAGGAGCCTTGCTAAACCAATAGCTGAATGTAGTTTGCATTCTAATTTTACACGCCTGCAAATTACTTTGCTGACTATGAGCCCTTTCAACAAATTTCAATTACTGAAAAATGAAGTACATTCTGATGCGTTAAGTGGCGTAGCTCAGAAAAAAGTTGCGTTGCTCAGAAATATATTAGGAAGCCATTGGACCGCCATTGGTATCTAAAACTCCATTGACAGTTTTACAGTGTTAAAACGGAGTCCGTAAAAACGGACTCTACAACTGAACGTACGTATGTAACCTATACTGAAATAACGCAGACTACGTAAAAGTGCAGCGTGTGACTTTTCTCCATAAATTTATTGTATACCCTCGCGAGGCTAGACTCTAGACGCACATCTTTTCGAATAGCGATCGCATCACATTACGAGATGGACAATATGGCATTGGCGATATATATCTGCTCCCCGCGTTGTTACGGAGCGATACGACACTTTGTCTCTCGTTCCGTGTAGACCGCCACGCCAAGATGCACTTTTCTCGAATGCTTCTCTTTTGAATGACAAGTGCGCAACCGAGATGTGGACTTGTGAGAAGTGAGACGAGATCTCCCTTGTTCCTGCAGAATTTGAAATGTTATGCTTTTTAACACTCCACCATAGAGCCAAAGAAAAATAAATGAAAACTTAAAACTTGACAACACACATGCAGAAATATTTCCCAATTCTGTGAACGTCGGCTGTGAGATAATGGATTCTCATGTTGTCTAGGAATGGAATGAAATGTATTTCTAGATATTTATGGTATCAGAGAACTATTACATTTTCGTGTGGGGATCTCCGGATGATGTTGGGAGGTTTAAAAAAGTGCCTCAAGCCTCCTCCCAACATTCCGTGCTCGAGCAAATGTTTACTTAATGACTGCTATGAGGCTGCTGGCTATATCGGCTGCAGTTAGTTGCTATTTCTAACACAAAGAGCTCGCGCAAATTGAAAAGTGTGAAAATTACTGAAGTTCTAGAAATTTCTAGGGTTTGAGGATATAATTCTATTTGTCGAGCACTCAACGCTGTGCGAGAAGTTTTCAGATAGAACTCGGATTAGGTCAAGTGATATTTTTTGTTCACTCAGGTCACTTATAGCTCCTATTTCCTTCAAATCAGTTTCGCTGCAAATCGATGCTACGACTTCAGTGTTTTCTCAATGTCTAGAACAAGTGAAAAGTTCCATATGACTCTATTTTGGCTCTGCTTCTCTAACTTTTACAATAGTTCGTGAAGCGGTGCAAAAGTTTCAGTAGGTAATTTACCATATTTAAAAGAAAATTTGATGCGGGCTGGCTGCCTGAATTTATCAGCCTTCATAATATTTGCAAATTTACACCTACTCACGGCTACAAAAAAAAATTTGTCTGATCAAAACCTTACAATGTCATGAAACTCAGCACCCTGACTCATTGGTTATTGTGGAATTGGATATTGTGGAATTGGATTTTGTGGAATTGGATATTGGATATTGGTGGATATTGGATATGTAGAATTGAATATTGGACATTGTGGAATTGAACCCCGACACACTGGCTCGTGCAGTCACGTCTAACAGTCATGCCTTCCACTACTTGAGTTTTCTGGATAAAAATTAAGATCATGCTACGGCCAAGATCACCATCAGACTATGGGCAATTGAAATTTCAGAAGTATGTAATCAACTTCTTGACATTTTAACCCCAGCTGCTACGACACTAATTGAACTGACGAACTGAAATTGAATAATTTGTTCAAAATAGTTCTTGTTCATTTTACTATAATAATTCGTTCAAAATAGCTCTTGTTCATTTTACTATAATATTCGAGCCGGACTTTGACAACAGGACACACCGCGTTGTTACTATCAAGGTGGCCTATGAATTCATGAACCATTTCTGCCAATTAACTCGAGCTGAAATTGCGATGGTGACTGAAACTTACTCCCTGAATATATTATCATTGATGTCAAGCTTTAGGCAGAGATGACGAGGCGGAATTCTGGCGTTGCCTGTTGCTGGGTCTGAACAGAGCTTGTGAGCTAGCTAGCAACATTGCAGTAGCATGCGGAACTAATGGCACAATGGGTTGAAAAAGACTACGGTAAACTGGCAGAATCTAGGGTTGTATTGTAAGTTGGAACGTTAATGGCATTCGAAAAATGATGCATGACGTATTGAAAGAAAGTTATTTGGTTGACAGAATCATGGGCAGCTCTGTAAGCAGGAACGTGAAAAACATTCGGACTGTAAGTTGAACTCCCATTAGATTATCGAAGTCTGCCGAAAGGCACATGTGGCTACTCTGACTTGTTAAAACGTTCCACTCTTACTGCAAACACAAATAAAGTTATGACTAGCGTGGCTGTTTGTCGTTTGTGATAGATGTACGCCAGGTAATAGCAAACTACAGTATTAATGTATTTTATAGGACTGAGATAACCAAACCAGAAATTGATCATGGGAATCACTGATCCATAATTTTATCTGTAAAATAAGTCTGTTCACACGTTCTACTCTTACTCAATGAATTTTTCTTCTTTGATAATAACTGCAAATCCTTTAAGTCCTGAACGTCATGAAACTTGTTAGAGTTGCTAAAACATTCCTGCATTAAAGTCATTGCGGGCCTTGTTGAATTGATGGACTTGGTCTTTCGCATTCGCTGGCTTTGGCTAGCAGCCCTGATGATTCGAAACCAACTTTAACCGACATCAAAGATGCCCGCTTTCCGGTATGTAAACATTCAGTTAGTTTCTTTTTTTTTTTGTCACGTATTCGAGTGACACGATCATATGCAGGACCCATTTCGAGTTAGGGATATCGAATTGGGAATCAGTGTTCCCGGAGTGACATTTGTCATGCGTGGTCTGGGCGCGCGAGGCAATAAGCGTTCTAACTCTCGAGTGTGAATGCGCGCGATCGGAATAATTCGGGCGCCCCAAATATCAGATGATTTAAGTTCACGAGGCAGCGTGCGCCGATGTTGTTGGTGTGTCTTGCATTCATGATCCCTTTGCCGGAATTCACTGTAATCGAACCTGGCGAAAATGAGTGAGTCTTGCTCCAGGAATTTAATTTACTGCTATGAACCGCACTTGTTGAATTTATGCAATTAATGCAACTTGCTTGGGAAAACTGTACGAGTTTTGTCGCAGCAAAGGTGTCGTAGAATTTTTTAAATGCAGCTCATGACTATAATAAAGAAATCAGCATTAATATTTTTCAGGTATCCAATTCTTAATTTCAGGAAACCGATTGACAAAACAGATACTGCTTTGTTTGCTTTCGAATGGAGAGATATTTTCTTTGAAGAAGAAACACGACTACGCATCAACATCATCATTTGGGAAAAACATTCAACAATTGCCCCCATGACAAATTATTGGTTTCCAATGTCAAAGCAAATGTATATTTTCCTATTAGAAACTAGCCTTTGATCAGTAATATTCATGGCACAAAAAGTGCGATGAAATATTTTCGTAAAAACTTTTTCGTTACTGAGTATGGTATATTTTTTAAATGATGTGGTAAATTCTGCAAATTTTTCTTATGACAGAGTTGACATTGATGAATTACTACTCTATGAATTGAATTCTCTGTAAAACTTCCAAGAAATCAAAACTTTGTGAAATTATCAGCAAATGTTCCCAATCTGATTACTCAACGAAAATAATGCCCAATTAGCACATCACAGCATCAAGTAGAAGAATGGCATAAATAGTCGAACATTTCCGTGAATTCTTTCCGTGACGTCGACTGGGACGGGAGTCTTGATATTACTTTTGTTGTCCATGGCTGACGTTTGCCGAGTGACTATTCGTCCAGAAATGTGTTTAATTTCCCCTGCCATTCAGTTATCCGAGGCTTCGCTGACAAGTGTAATGCTGCAACTGAGTTAGAAAGGCTTGAATTGAGAGGAATTGCTAAATTTTACGCCCCACCCGAGCTCTCCAACAACTTTTAAACTGTCTCCCTCTCTAACAAATTCAACTGTCCTGACTTCTCTTCATGCATGCATTCATGGAAAGCTTTATTTTCAGCGCAAGAACTCGACACCTTTTTTGCGGAGACGGGTTGGTAGCGCAACGAGGTGAACGGTTTCCTCAGATATTTCTGAAAATTGCAGTACAGCGATTATTTCATCTAATTGCCACGGCTCTTGCGATATAAGCCTGATTCTGCTCAAGGGCATCCGAGTTTTTACGGACTAATCTGCCCAATATATATTCTGCCGTGAAAAACTTCCTGCTCAATGTTATATCCTCGGCTTGGGAGATGCCTCTGAGGCCCACATATTCCATTGGTAAATTTTTTAGTTTTGTTGAGTGTTTACCTGTTTTCTTGAGGCGTTATAAGTTAAGGGCCTCGCCGCTCGTAAAAGGTAAGCACGGCAATATTTTTTCTAAATGAGCGACTCTCTGCTCTCATTTTCTTGATGAGGGCTATTTCTATTAATGATCTACAGGCTGGCTTAAATCTAACATGGGTGAAAAGTAGCATATTATTGCTAACTTCTCTTCAAGTTTTGACTGCCCTTGAACACCATTTCGGTGATACACATAGATGTGACAGTGAGTACTTCTGAGAAATGTTTCAAATTGACATTCATGAAGCGTGCGCGATGGCTATTCCCTTTGGTTTTAGCAAGTGCTAATTTCTGGATGAAGTTTCGCAAAAGAAGACGTGAGGCTTCGAAGTTCTCGTTCTTTCACGATTTTGCTCTGAATATATAAGTTAGCATACTGTTCATAGCTGTAGACTTGGGAGAACATGAATTCAAATGCAAGCCCAAGGAAATGAACTCATTATAGCAAGATGGTAGATCGCTTCTTTGCTATGCAATTGAATACCATAATAAAAATATATATGTGAGATTCGAATTTCCAAAAAGTTATTAATATTGCTATAACGAATGAGCTCTTAATAATATTATTTGGGCTTTCGCGTTTTTTTAGTCAAGACTGTTGTTCAGAATGTAGTCCCTGGTATTTGAAATTCGTGAAACTGAGTTCCTGATTAGAAATTAATGAGAAATTGACTTGTGCTTTGCGAAAACATCGTTAGTGATTTATAACAGACGGAAAAAATTGTTAAGTAGAAATCAATTTAAAGGAATGAAGTTCTATCGTTAAATCGTGTGTGTAATTAAAACTTAGGAAGTGGCTATTTAAAATCTACAACTATTTTCAAGTACACTTTATCATATCAGTGCACTTTATCATCACTTTTTGATGTCGGCAGTTATTGTAGGGAATCCAGACCCAAATGAAATAGAAAGAGCAATGTATGAATTTATGTTTATCGTGGAGAAAAATCAGTTTATGATCAATAAATAATTTTTTTGAAACAGCAGCTGATCCAGACTAGTGACTTTTAAACTACACGACGACCACTTCGCCCTTCGTAGTGTATTCAAGAAATTAAACACTTCATTAGTGACACGGTCAGCGAGATCGAAACGTCGGTGAAAAACAAGAGGTGGCTACGATAAGATTAAGATGATCCGCCGCAGATAAAGATGATCCGCAGAAGTATGCGGTTATACAGCGAGAGTATTAACAATACATGATAACACTTCAAATTCACAGATGAAGAACTGTCGCACTCTCAGTCTTCAAAATGATAATTTTTCAAATAATGAATCACTTGTCAATTTCTTTAGTAATGATTTTCAGAACTGAGAAATCAACATTCGAAATTTCTTTCGCTGTGATTTCAGAAGAGTGAAGTTCACGTCTTGTTTACCATGAATGTAAAATTCTAGGAAGCCTTGAACGCAAAAAGTATTCTGCTAAGATCTAAATTCTTGTCACTAATATTTTAAAACTCTGAGGTTTGAAAACTTGAAAAAGTCACGTTCAGCACTGCTTGTTCTAAGCCGTAGTAGCGTCATGGCCTCCTTCATCGTCAGACCTTGAACACGCTGCGTTGTTTTGGGATCAGTTCTTCTGAGGGAAGATTACTCTCGTGAGTTACACAATTACTCACAATAGGTGAACACGTGCAACTCTTTAGCGAGCGGAGTTGGTTTACTAACCGATTCGGGACAATTTGAAATTCTTCGAACAGGTTGAACCAATTAAACCTTATTGTTTACCTCAAAAATTTGGAAATCGGTCAAAAATGATACTTGTAAAAAATAGATGCAGTATAATTGGTACTCACCTTTTCGTTCCGCATGCAGGAAAGCTGAGTGCGATTTTCCAAACTGCTTATATTTGAACGCTTCCAAAGCGTAAGAAAAGTGCAATGCTTGACCAGACCCCAGAGTATATGTTGAATTAGGTGATTTTAGTACTTGAGTTCATCATGCTTTATTCAACAGAGTTTTGCATCGGACGGCTTTGGTCTTTCGTACATTTCATTAACGATATTGAAAATAATTTATGTAAAAAACTTGAGCCTTGATTGCTCTAAAATTCTTGTCTTCGGTGTTTGTGAGACGAATTATCTCAGCTCGGTATATGTGTGCATAACTGACGCCGTTACTCGTCTTGCTTTTGGCGCGTTTTGCGTAGGCAAAAAAGGCAAGTATCCTCCACTAACGCGGCAATGTGTTTTCTCTTTTCGGAGCCTTCAAATGTGTTTAAAATGGTTCACACAGTAAAAGGGTATGCGAGCGTGTCAAAAAACATCTGGTAATAAAATCAAGACTCATAGAAACAATCAAACTTCGGTATCTTAAAATATCAAGCACACAAAGTATGGCAATGAAAAAGTCAAGCGGAACAACTGGTTTCAAGTATTAATAAAACATCCTTATTAAATTTAATTATTTGGTCGAAAATTAAAAAAACCTGTTGCAAAACCTTGGGTAAATGCTTTGTTACAATAATAAGGTACAGTGTATTTGTGAATGGGATTTGCGAATAAGGCGCTTCAGCCTTAAAGTTCTTATCAAGCAGCCGCAAGTCTGAAAAGCTCATTTTTTACATGGGACTCCCACAGCGCATGCACGGGCCTCTTTAATGCGCGCCTGAGCACGTAATGACTACAAGGTTTGCTCATAAAAGCGCCTCGTCCGAGACTTTCACGAGTCATGAAATTACTTTGGCTGCGTCAGCTCATAAAGCTTTGCGAATACGTCGCCGACTGTCACATAGTAAGCAAGCTTGTATCACTCACCAGGACATTGTGTGAAGAGCTACGTGCTCAGCTTATTTCTTCTTCGGCTTTTACTTTCATTTCATGAACGCGAGAACACATCTGGGACGCTCAGAATATGTGCATTACTGGGATGCTTGCTGCCTCTTCTACTGTATGGGGACATGCGGACTGTATTACTTTATACTTAGTACTATATACAGTACACTTTGTGATACACATTACAGATGCACATGTCTAAATAAAATTTTAATATGAAAGTCTTTACAGCACGTACATGTTTGGTTAGTAAATGAATGAGGCACACATTTAAACTGCGTGAGTTGCGGAAGGTTTGTTTTTAACAGCTATTTGATTGCGTCAATGGAAATTATATTTTCTAAAATATTTTCCTTCTGATATTCAATGTTGTTTACACCGCAACCTATTTATGATTCAGATTCCTTGCATGATAGTAGAAGCGTGATATTGTATTCTTCCAGCCATTAGACAAGGCACAAGAATATCAAAGCAATACCAGTAATAAATACTGAAAAAATTACATTTCTTCGCATTGGTAAAACCCTCACTGCTGCAGTACCATTTCACAACGCTTTCTAAACTAACACCATTATATAGCCAGCTTATTTCTACCGGTACTTTGCGTGATAAAAAATAGCTCTATTTAAAAAAAATAAGCATAACAAATGTTTTTTGGAGAATGTTTTGATTTTCATTTTTTCTAACAATTATTTTTCGAATGAAATTTTTTCTCCGTGAACAATTTTGCAAGAATAGAACTTGGACAACACAAAGTGACTTATTTTCTAAAGACGAAGCACCGTTTGGTTTGCAGCGAAGTACAAGCGTTTGTTACAGTTACTGTGGGGCAGTAAATAGAGGCGGTCCTCGCGAACAACTTGTCACCTCAGTAACTCGAGCTTCAGGGTCCGGTGTTGTGTGGTGAGGCAGATTGCAATCCCAATTATCAGCACCAAACAAGGTGTATCGAGTTTGTTCTATCGAGTGCTGCGCTAGACCAATACAGCGTCCTTTCCGACCGTTAAAATGTGAGGAGTTTTCTTTTCAGAAATAAATGAGTGTTTTAAAACTCTACGGGATCACTAATATAGAATAGTACTTGAGAACATATTTGTGCTGCTAAACTAACTGCAATTTTTTATGAGCAGCACACCAGTTTATGCATATGTGAGTCTTTATACTCTTGAATTAGGGGGCGTACATTTTGAGCATTAATTATTATTCTCTTATGGAACGTTGAAATCAAAATAGAGCATTTGGACTGCTTTTACTGTTAGGAAATACGAGTTAAATTAATTCTTTTGTCCGTTATTGCTACCTTAAATCAAATGATATTCTGCATACATAAACAGTTTAATCGTTTTCCGCATCCGTTCCATAATATCCTCATCTAGTTTTAAATGTTTTTCCTACAGAACCCCCAACATTTGAACGAATCTCGCAGTCAGGCAAGTTCTAGTGTCTATTACCACGACCAAAGAGCGTGAAATGACCGAGCCAATGCATTTTTGTCAATTAATTATAAGCTAATGAGAGAGCACTCGTTGTGCCAGACCAGCTTTGGCTGAAGCTATTAAGTTCACCAGAGGCAGTGTGTGGAGACTAATGGGGCCACTGGATGCACCTGATGATCACTGGAATGCCTTTAAATAGCCTCAAAACAGTCACTTAAAACTTCACAACAGTCACTTACTAGCTTCAAAACAGTCATTTACGGACTTTAAAGCTGCCAATTTGCTTAAGTGATGAACAAACCGATAGTTGGGGCAGCCAAGTGCGCATCCACGTATCTACCACAAGAGATTCTTCTTATTTCTTTATGACAGAGTGAGGTGATCAAATTTTTGTATAAGAAGTACAATAACAATAATGGAGTACAATATGTGAGTCGAAGATTTTGGTGCTGGATTCTCTCAATTAATGCAGAAAAATTATTCAAACACACAAAAATTTTTTCTCGGAATTTTAATCTTCAGTTAATGCTTTGCGTTGAATTTGTTTCATGGAGGAATGAAAAGATTTTCTGTCTCTAAACGCTAGGGTTGGAAACTTCATAACAATGATTAATTCATTTGTAAAGGCTTCTAATTTTTTAATCTCATCATTAGTAGTTATGCTTGTTCATGAAAACCAGGCATTTTTTGACAATTTCAGAATTGTTTGAAGGACACGATAATAATGTATGTAGTATTCATTGATGAGTTATAATGTATGAAACATTCATTGATGAATGATAATGTGTGTAGTATTCATTGGTGTGTAATACTGTATGTAGTATTCATTGATGAGTGATGATGTGTGTAATATTCATTGGTGTGTAATACTGTTTGTAGTATTCATTGATGAGTGATAATGTGTGTAGTATTCATTGGTGTGTAATACTGTATGTAGTATTCATTGATGAGTGATAATGTGTGTAGTATTCATTGGTGTGTAATACTGTATGTAGTATTCATTGATGAGTGATAATGTGTGTAATATTCAATGATGAGTAATAATGTGTGTAATATTCATTGATGAGGAATAATGTATGTAATATTCATTGATGAGTGATGATGTGTGTAATATTCATTGATGAGTGATAATGTGTGTAATATTCATTGATGAGTGATAATGTGTGTAATATTCGTTGATGAGTAATAATGTATGTAATATTCATTGATGAGTAATACTGTGTGTAATATTCATTGATGAGTAATAATGTGTGTAATATTCATTGATGAGGCATGCTTTTTTCGCTCTTCGTACATCACAATCTCATTTTACACCGTCTACCATTTTCTGACGATTTCAATCTCCATGAGCATGGTCTATCACGAGAACTATACGTAACTTTTTAACACTGAGTTCAATGTTTCCGGAAATAAAATATTTTCTGGAATAAATTATGAAAACAAAACAAAATTCGTTGCTGGAACTTTTTAATAGAGAATTCTATTTTGCTGTGAGGTGGCGTGAATGTTTCTGGTATAAGGGATTATCTGCAGCTGGTATTTGTTGGAACTTGAAATGGACGACCACGCTCCGGCACTTGAGCTGCACATCGGATGACGCCAAGTTGTGGGGCATTCTAGTGCGGTGTCAGAGGCAGGACTTTTTTACAGGCCCCTAACTTTTTGTCGCAAAAGTTTGTGTCTTTAGTTGTGCTCGGCCAGAGCAGTCACTGTCCAAAACACAGCCCTAAAAAATGGGATTTGTCTCCAAGGAAGATAATCTCTTCCAGGTCTTTCTCAATTATCTCATACCATTATGATGGTACTGACGCTACAACGGGCTATGATGGATCGCTCTCCGGGATTTTATATTATTCGACTACGAGAAACACTTAGGAAACCAAGAAAGAAATATTATAATGAAATGAAAAAATGCAAAATAAACACTAGATATTTTAAATGAACACTCTTTTTTGTACATGTTTAAGTGTGCAAATTCTTACATTGGGTAAGCAAGACACATACAGAAATTAGAAAGCAATTTCTATTAATATCAACTTCTTTTTACACGAATGAGATATGCACATGCAAACATTAATGTTCTTTTAATGAACTATTGGAAGCATCATAAAAAATCTGATGAACGCTTTTTTTTCGACCAAACAAGTAAAAGGTTCAAGGTGTCACTTCTGGACCACTGATGATGTCTGACTTATTAGACCAACTCAGAGTTGCGAAATTTCCTCTGCTTTTGCATGAACTTTACAGCACATGCCACAGTTACATCTCTCTGCTTCACAACACTGAACTCTGACCCCTCATGTTCTGAGAACATTGAGTTTTTTCAGGGATTCAACTTCCGAGTAACTTCTTTGCTGGTTCAAGAAAGCAATTTGCTTTGTTCTCGTATATATTCCACCAAATTACAACCCAGGCTGAGAGCCAATCGCTCCTCTTGATAATTCTGCTTAAAGGGAGACACCCCCAGTGATTTTTAAATTTTGATCCGATTAGCCGAAAATTTTGCCAGTATGTGCATTTTTTAAAAAGAAAGATCTTTTGATCGTGTAACTTTTTCGATTTAGGCCTTAGTTTTTGAAAAAAATTGAAACGTTAGTTTTTTGTTAATATCAATGGGTATTTCAAAAGAATAGAAGTCAATGAGTTTTTAAGCTACAACAAAACCAAAGACAGTTTTGGAATCCTTGAAACATTGCTAACAAACCAAAGAAGCCAGAGATTATTCATTTTCCTTTTTTATACGGGGTGAAAAATTTATGATTTTTGGTCCCCTTACACCCCTCTTGGGGGGTTCTAGTGCCCGTAGCACCATAAAATTTTAAGACACACTGGCCCACCACCTAAGAATCCTTTTTCAACCAAAAAAAAAAAAATGACCAATTGTGTCGAAAATCCCTGGGTTGTCCTCCCAGGGATTCAAACGAATTCGAACGAAAGTAAATAGGGCTGAGATTTAGGGCATATTTTGATAGGCCTTTTTATGTTGCTTTGGATAAATTGTGCTTGAATTAACTTAATAAATTTCTTTTAAAAGTGAACTTGGAAATACCTCGTGCACTAATTTAGTCGCAGGAGGAATTGTTTTACGTGTTAGAATAATTTTATGAACATCGTACGCTAATTTTGTTCGATACTCTTAAGTTCAGGTGCCTGCCAAATGGCTAAAATGGTAAAATCAGCGAAATGTTCCCAAAAAATATACTCTTCTCGTGTTTCGGTCGGTTAAGGAGTAAAACAATCATCAACTTTAATTTTTTTACCACAACTTTTCCATATTGGTTGAACCCATTGTTCAGATTCAATGGAGCAATATTTTTTGTATTATTTTTAATTTTTCGTTTACAATTTTGAGTGGGAAATAGGCTTGCAACTGTTTCTGTTATAAAATTACCTCACTCTTTGCCGAGGCAAAACATCATTGTGAATAAAAAAACAACGGAATTCGTCGTCCGTTGAGGCGTTCAGGCGCGTTTGAGTTTGCTTCAGAAAAGAAAGCCAAGATCTGCGTAGGAACAGACATCGGTTTGCTGTGCATTCTGGCGGTGTTGTGCGGTTTTGCTTCTAACCTGAAGCTGCTACTGGGAAAAAATGTCTCCCCAAGCCGATATTGCGTTCGGGAATGCCATCATCACTTGCCCAGGCATGAAATAAGAAGCTCTTATTTCTACTAAAAAGTTAAACTCCCGAAACTGAATTTATCGAGTAATATTCGGAAATAATAGCCCCATTTGAGATTAAAAACGCATGCACTATGGATTTTGGCTAGGTGGTTCGCAAATACACCTAAAGGTAACATTTTCATGTATGGGCTTTTGTTGCAGCGGTCTTTGGAATTTCAGCCGCGGGAAAAGGAATATTTTCCCTGAGGCTAAGGGAAACTTACTTCATTGCTTCTCGAATCGAATTAAATTAATTGGATTAGCTTAACTGCAAAGGAGGGACGCTAATGCCTGTGTCGGTCATGAGCTGCTTCTCAACAAAGTAATGGAATTCCTAGCAGCTTAATGGGGTGATCTTAGTTGGAGATAACAGTTAGGATTTTAGATCCTGCAGTCGTGTTTGGTGTTGAGCTTTTCGATACTTAATTTAGCACCAGAGTATTTAGTTGGCAAAGCACGCTTCTTCTACACAGGTTTGTGTTAACATGGAATTTAAGTAGAAATCACATTTGTTCAGAATTGTACGCATTGTGATGACGTTAGCGGACATGAGTGTGGCGGTAGGACTGTAAATCTTATTCTTTGCATTTTATTACTAAAATTATTTCAGTAACTGAGGCGAGGTAAATTGCCACTGTTCCTTTTTCAGCGGAAAATTGGTATTTAGGACGTGTTTCCTGGTTGTATGATGTGGAAGGAGCGGTAATAAAATTGTAGTAGGAGTAGTGGTAAGATAATTCAGATGCGAGTTCGCAGAGTGTGAAAAGCAGTTTTCCTGTGATGTATGGTTAGGTAAGAAGGGGTATTCCTATGAAGGGATAAGAATATGTAAGTCGCCGATGTTTGAGTTGAAGAGTGAAATTATTAAAGGCATCGGCAAAACTGTCTTGCTGAGGAGATGTGCTATTTTCACTTTTCATAAGGGCTTCTAGCCCTAAAATAAACAGGATATTTTTCGAAATCGACGTTTTGAGTATGAGCTTATAGCAAGCAAAGGAATTGTTTGTGAAATAAGTTTATGAATGAGTTAGTTGGTAAATTTGAAGTTGAAGCAGCTATGTATAGGTATTAAATATGTTGCAGGCTGATTTTAAACTTCCTGAAGCAATAATGGGAGAGAGACTTGACACGAGTAAAGAAAAGTAATTAGCATTTGGATTGAAAATATCTACAACCAATTTTCAGGTAATTGAATTTAAACATTATTTTAACAGGAATGAGAATATTCAGAGAGATCACCTGAATACTGTGCTGTATTCAGAGAGATTATACCCCGTATTCAGAGAGATTATACATCAGTGATTGGTCAATTTGTAAAGGAGTGGATATTACGAGCGAGAACTTGACTTGATGAAGTTTCCTATAAGAAATCTCAATACAATTTGATGCTATGCGATTGATACCTCAGAGAGTAATTAGAGCAGTGCCAGAGACAATTTGATGGGCAGAATAAAGCGATAATGAAAGTCAAAACATTAATATGAGGATAATTTCAAATGCCCGTGAAGCTTGAAGAAAATATTAGGTATTGACACAGGTTTATAAGATCCGGGGAGTGTGCTGCTGGAACCAATATATCTGAAAGTTCAATAAAATTGAACAAAGCTCATGGTAACGCGGAAAATGCGTTAGCATTAAAAAATACTGAAAAATTACTGACGACATCACACAAAAATGCAATATTGGTATGAATGGTCTATTCATTATCATCTTCGAATGGGGAAGCACAAGAGTTTTGGTCTGGAATGTTTTTAAGGGCATCGACACTAGACATTTGAAGAAAGTGTGCAAGTAAAGATTCTGTCAATCCACGTTCACGTCGTCGCAGAATTTTACTTCTAGTTAAGAATTTGTGAGTTAATACAAGCCCACAAACGGTTTCAGCAAATTGGAATGGCCGTACACTGAATTGAAAATGCAACTTATTCAAGTAAGGAATAATTAGATTCTCTTATTCCTTGGAGTGAGCTGGGTCAACGTAGTTCAAATAATGTGTTTTCTGCCATTAGTATAATTCCTATCGAAAACTTAGAAAGACTGCAAGTCAATGTCTAATTTTCTTATTTATCGAACATCTCGCTAAACAAAAGTTTGCATTTTATCAGCTGTGACATTTTTCATTTTCTACTGGTCATGCATCCACTCGAACAATTTACGCTAAAAAAGTTTTTAAGCAATTATTTTGTATACATATTTTCATCTAGGAAAAATTGAGCAGACGTGGTGGTATGCCCTTCAATTTAGTGATTAGAGTTTGACATTATCGCAAAATCAAAGAAAAAAAATTCATCACCGTATCTTTGAGATTTTGTAATCATTGTCTTTCCAAAAAACAAGAAGTTTTGTTTTCTAAGCAATCAAGTGTAGTGATCTCGTTGTCCTATCACAATTCTTGTCTCATTTAGTGACTAACGGGAATATGATAAACGCAATCATTTAAAATTCTTCCATTAGTGTACATTTTATCTTATTCTAACTAAAACTTCACCGCAAGTCTTTAGGCAGGCGGGAATAAAATCAAAATGAAAGTCGAGCTCGAGTGACAAATGGCGAAGAATATATCGGAAGTCCTGCGTTTGAGCCAATTGGCCAGAACTTGTCAAGGCGAGACGTAACTTCGAAAATCAGGGGTATAGTGACCTCCAACAAATGGCCAAGCCGGAGACCAAATAGAACTACTTTTTCTTTTGCTGCCACCACGCGTGATCAGAAAGTGCGATAGCGAAGAGCTGAGACCAATAAAATAACTGATTTTAGCTGACTACAGTCACCAAGTGACTGGATGATGCCGTCCTGCAGACTTTTGGTTAGGAGCTTCTTCAATGGACACTCATGATTAGCACACGCACCAGAAAATCCAACACTTTTCTGGTTTGAAATTCAATTTGGTGATAAGTTTTAATAAAAACAGTGTGAATATTTTGAGGTAGAGAATTCTTCTGAGTAGAAGGAGCGGCTGGAGAAATGAATAGAACAGAAGAAACTTTGGCTGCATTTTGAGCAGCCCATCATCTATGCCAGATTTATCAAGGGGTTCGTGATTGTTTCTGTTTTTATTTTTATCAGAAAAGCTCAGTGAGCTTCTACGATGAAACTCCAATGTATTTCACATTTTAACTAAGGCATGATCCTTGTGTCTTTATCACCAAGTTCTATCACCAAATTTACGTAAAATTCCCTTAAGAAATATTTTAAGTTTGATCAGAGACTATTTTTCAGGGAACTCCCCAAACTGATGCATGTTCCGAAATCTACAGTCGAATCTTTATTGCCGTGCGAATTTTCGTTTACCTCCGAGGTATTTATTTTGGGAGTTAAAATTATTCATAAGGCTACCCTTAAGTTTCAT
Organism: Platorchestia sp. MABIK; assembly: GCA_014220935.1. Classification (NCBI taxonomy): domain Eukaryota; kingdom Metazoa; phylum Arthropoda; class Malacostraca; order Amphipoda; family Talitridae; genus Platorchestia; species Platorchestia sp. MABIK. The sequence continues at coordinate 73,101 of JACJUY010000671.1, forward strand.
TTAATGAAATTCACTAGGACAAATAGTTCAGAAGAGTTCAGAATCCCTGCCATTCCAGTTCAAATGCAATGTTTTCGATAATCAAACGCGTTAAATGCACTCGATTCGTTATACAAAATGGTATGGTAGCATGCACTAGAATTGTTATGCAAAATGATAACACTTTAATTATTGTTATCGTAAAATTCAATTGAAAAATGTCGATACATATTGTGCTTAGGCACAATTTTCCACAAATTCTTAAAAACTGATTGATTTCCTGAAATCTGCCTTCGAATATTTATTCATGGGCAAAATTTCAATGAACTTAGTGAAATTAATTTCAAAGCAAATAACTTTACCTGGGGCTATACCTTTCCTTTTTTTAAAACACTAATAGGAGCAGTCCATAATTCCTTGTTATTCTAGTTCAAAAGAACTGTTTTCAATAATTAAACTCATTAACGCACTCGATGTGTTACACAGAAAGTTGAAACTGTGATTATCGTTGTAAAATTCTTTGAAAAATATTCCAAGTTTGGTCGTGAACAATTGTTCTCAAAATTCTCAAAACTAGTTTTCTAAAACCTGCGCTTAAATTGCAAATGAATTTATAATTGCGAACGTAATGTTTTCAGGAAAAAAATTTGTCACCATCTGACGTATTCTTGCCCGAGCTACTATTCGTGTTTAAAGCCATAGTTTTATTTGCATGAAAATTAGGATTAAAATGTAAGAGAATGAGTTTCAACTTCATCTATGAAAATTCGTTGAGCCCTTCATTGCTCTTTGCCCTTGAGCCCTTTCATTACCAACATTCTTCAGTGACCTCTTGCATATGATCAACAGCCATCAGTAATTTCTTGTACATAATCAACAACCCCCAGTTACTTATCACACACATTAACAGCTCTCAGTAACTTCTTGCATATGATCAACAATTATCAGTGACCTCTTGCACATATTAACGCCATCAGTGACCTCTTGCACGTATTAACGCCATCAGTGACCTCTTGCACATATTAACGCCATCAGTGACCTCTTGCACGTATTAACGCCATCAGTGACCTCTTGCATATATTAACGCCATTAGTGACCTCTTGCACATATTAACGCCATTAGTGACCTCTTGCACATATTAACAGTCTTCAGTGACGTTTTGCAAATTGCCTTCAGCAGAGACTTGAATTCACCAGAAAGTCACGCGTGGGCTAAAATTTGAGTAGCGTTCTGATATAAATCGCTGGAGCGAATTAATGAAGCCATCAGTATTCACAAGCGCGCTTTCGCATCTGAGCGCCAGATTGAGCTCAGCCGAAATTATCTGCAGAGAGGAGGAAGCCTTGATGAAATTTGCGCATCTCCCTCTGCTGGTTTCGGAAAATCGTTCTCTCACCTAGTGTCATAAAGTTGCAATTTTCATGCTTCATAGCCTGGCTGGGGTCATTTCCAGGCTTGATGTTCAGGGAAATTTTTTCTCTGATTCACCTGGTCTCATTTCTCTATTTATTATTCTAAAGGTCTTCGTTAAGTTCAGCTGTGAATTAGAGTGTCTTGCTCAATTTGGTGATAAGTTTTAATGAAAACAGTGTGAATATTATGCATATTGTGTGGTCATTATTTACAAGCACTGACTGCATGGCGATGTTATTGTTAAATTTTTATTCCACTTAAAGGAACGTAAGTTTTGAAATCGTAATTCAAAATGATTTTCAACGACGTCGTTGCTCAACAGTCGTACTTCTCCTCAACTCTAAATAAGCAAGTCAATGTATACACTCTCGAAATGAGAATTGAAATGAGAATTGTACATCGGAAAATAATTACTTATTAAGTCCATGCGCACAAAATCAAGTGGAGTAGAGTAACAATAATTACTTCTCAAATTCATGTGTGCAAAATCAAACGTAGTCAACTACCTGCTATTATTGAACAAATCCATGTTCATAAAATTAAATAGAGTCTAATTACACTAATTACTTTTCCAATTCACAGGTGCAAAATCATTCCGAGCAAAGTTTTGCAAACAACGAAAGTAGAACATCCCCTTAAACTAGATACAAGTTCAGGGGCGGCATGCACTGGTGTAGCCACTCAACTAATCCCACGAGTTACTTACGTTTTGATGCGTCAAGAAACTTTCGAGACCTCGCTGTAAATGCAACAAATAGCATGATTGACTTAAAAGTACGATCCATTAATCAGTCAATAGACGGCATTCAATGGAACAGGAACATTTTGTCTCCTGCCACTGAAAGAACCAATTGTATCGGCTGCTGCAGTGATGCTGTGCGGCTGTAGCAGCAACTCAGTACTATTCGATTCAATAATATTTTTAAGGCTAACTACAAGCCACTCGGAGCTCTGTGAATGTAAAGTAATTTCATGCAGGGTGTTTGGGAAGTTTAGCATTCCGCGTCATATCTTCTTCCGTGTTGAGTGAGTCATTGTAGGGACTTAGAAAACTATTCGTGTGTGAGCAAGGCTTCGTAAATCAAAACGGAATGCCATTAGGCTGGTGTGATCTGTGTTTATTGCTTTCAATTTCAGTTATTCATTATTTTTATTTTTGAATCCCTAACATGAATGTCTGAGGCAAGGCAAGCAGATGAACGAAAGAAAGAATGCTTTGCTCAATTAACTTTATGAAATAACATTAGAAAATCGAAGAAAATTCGAGATGTGCAGAGTCATGCTAGCAACGTAAATGGTGAAGTGTAAGTTGAATTTAATATGTTTGATTGGGATCAACAGAATCAGGCAGTAGAATGCTGTAACAGATTTTAGGGAACGGGAATGGTAATGTTTGAAAAGAAAGAATCGTTAACAAGGCGATTAACACTTTGGCTGTTTCCTCTAACGATAGTTATGCAGTTAGTTTTTGGAAAGAAAACACGATACGCGTGAAAGTGTTGCAAATGTTCAATGAAAAAATGTGAGTTCACTGAGTGCTATCAGACAATAGCACGGCGCAAACTGATTTATAAAGTGAGAGGAATTTAAAAAAGACCCACCACTCCCCAGTTATTTTCTACTTATCATGAACTGAAGGACGTTCAATTGCGTACCTATTGCATTTAGCGAAGAAAATAAAACAGTTTTTTGTACTGTTACGAATAAAAATCTGGAATACCATGAGAGCAATTCATATAAGCCTATTATAGTTTTGCAATCATTCTTCAGCTCACAACTAACCAAGTCGAGAAGCCTGTAGCTGGGAAGGCACTTCCAAGAACGAAAGTCCAATGAAGACATTTTGCCTCGTGTTATTCATATGCTTCTCAAGCGCAGCGATGTTCTTGAAAACTTTCAAGGCATAAATAGAATCCTTGCTGAGAAACCTAGAGACATTTCCAATAACAACCTCGAGACTAGAAGTGCATTCTAATTCTGCTGTTCTTCCCTGCCGATGTACCTACTATGTAGTTTGTAGTGCATGCCACGGCTTCGTCGTGCGCATCTGCTGATCCCATCACGAGTGTTTTTTTTCTAATGGAATGGTTAGAGAAGCTCCTTAATCTCTAATATGAGCAATATGGTAGCGCCTCGGTGCAAAAGACAGCTCATCTTAAGGTGCTTGTAGCAGTCAAGTGCGCAAAAATGTCCCATGTTAAAGAGCCTCGGATGCCTTGGATTCTGAATTTCCTTGGGCGCTAGGAGCTCCGTGTCAGGTCTGGATGTCAAGTAGCTTAGAATATTTCCACACATTAATTTTGGAGTTTATCATTCCTAAAGAAAAATATGTTTAGGAAAAAGTCAAGTTATTTGATATATCTATTCATCATATGGAGATTAGATGTTTCATTGTAAGTGGAAATTAACCATTGCTATAGTGTGTTTCCGATTTCCTTTTTGGGACCCAAGGTTCTTTTCTGGAAGGGCTCAATCACACTCGTAAATCAAAGAAATAGCTTTCATCTTTGTTATGTAAACGGAAAGTCTGAATTGAGAACAAGTCTCACTCCAGGGTCACAAATGTTTTCATTAACATTAGAGTTGGCAGTTAACAAAGCGGTTCGTGCACCGCGCCGGCAAAACTTGACAGCTATTTATTAATTTCTGCTCGTAAAAACTCTGCAGAAAGTGTCCCATTTGGGTAATTTATGGCCTAACTTAACTAAACGGAGTGGAGCTCCTAAATAACTTCGCCCTCTAAGACCAAGAAAGCGTGGCTAACTCAGAAATGAAATTCTAGTGTATTTATTGCTCATATCATGCAAAATTGCGAGGGTTGCTGTAGGTACGTAATTTTTTTCAAGTAATCCTGTATTACAAAGTTTTTTCCGATACTTAAATTCCTGTTTTTTATTGTAAAAAATTACGAAATCTGCGGGCAAAGAAACTACGCAACTGAAGTGTCTGGAATTACATTGATTGTAACAACGCCAACACAGTAATTCAGTGCGAGGTATCGTATCTTTTCGCATTCCCTCGATTCTGGTGCCTTATATCCTCATTAGGTAACATTGTCAAACCTGCCAGATTGTGTGACTTTTTCAGCAATAATTTCTCAAACACACCAGATAACCGTAACGAGGAATAGAGTTTTGTTGGCATAATAAACATTTTTGGAGGCTAAACCGGTTTGAAAATTGATATTCATTGTTAACCTATTTCAAAGAGTCAATTTGGATTACACGCTTTGCATGTGAAATATGAAGTTCTGGGTTTATGTAATATGGGTGTATGAATTTTTCCATCCTCAAAAATGCAACCAATGTTCGCCCATAAGTGCAAAACGTTATCTATCATAAGTTAGCAATTTATCAGCGGCCACATCTATTTACTTCTAACATATTCCTAGCAATCGAGAACTAAGGAAGTTCTCAATTGTTTTCTGAATTTCAGCTCTTCTACTTGAGCTAAATCATCACTCCATCGAAATGAGGAGTAAATAAAAATCAGTTTTAATTCTTCTCATCCGTGATTCCAAGCACCTATTAATTGACTGAAATAAACAGAGCAAATTCAATTCTTACAGTCCCCAAGCTTATATTTATCGAATAAACATGATTGGCATTTTTGATGATTCGCTCTTCTCGCACGATGGTGGGTGAGAGCGCACCAGGTTTTCAAGTGTGTTTGACAGGGGTGCAGTATTCCATTACGAGCAAATTAAACAAGGGGAGTGTTTAATTGAAGCTAGGTCAGCCAGGAAAACAATTAGATTTCTTCCAATATTAATATTTTCTGTCGTTTTCGACAAACTCAATCTGCAAATTGGCGTAACTCTTTTTTTTTTGCAAAGATCAGACCCCATTCAAATGCTGCATCAAACGCAGTGATCAATCAAAGTAACGAAAGATCATCTAACTGTACGCTAGCGTTTTATTTCGAGCAAGCATTCTGTGAAAAGTCATTACATGAGGGCTGCTCGTTGCCGTGTCTCGTATTTAACGCCTTGTATTGAGTTAAAGATTCGACAAATTCTCAGATTCGAGGCTGAGGTATCTAACACGCAGGTCACTTAGGGAAATTATGTTCGTCCCTCTCCAATCAGCTAAGTGTAGACGACGCCTAAGTGCAACGTAATCGGTCGCGTCCGAGGAAATAGTTCAGATGGTTGCGTCGGTGTTCGGTGAGAAGCGTCCAAAAGCCGTAAACATCAGACGACGGCCGTGGGTTTCGCTAGAATTATGTGCATATTCAGCGAGAATTACATCCATGTAAGCCGTATTGAAAGTGTTAGAGTCCCGAGCAAAATCAACGTAAGGATTAGATCAGACGCATCTGCAAGCTGAGTGGAAATGTGTGAGCTAGGGGATCAGCTGGTATATCAAAAGGACGTTACAAATTCTGCTTATTTATCTCAAACTGAAATAACTGTCGGTAAAGGCACATAACAATGCTGATCAGCTGTGTTTGATGCCGTCGTTGACATAAATTTTTGATTGGGTATTACAAGACATGTTTTGTGACAACAATTTTTGTGGTTTATTACTTACGAGAAAATAAAAACTATGAGGGCACAAATTTATCTCGAGTGATTAAGCATGGAAACTATTTACATAGTACATTTAGTTTCGTTTCAATGGTGAAAATTTTACAGCCTTGTTCTTCATATGTATGTTAAAAAAATTACTTAACACTTTCTTTGATGTTATTGAAGGACTGTCAGATCGTGTCATCTAAGATGTCTTTAGAAAATAAATTCTATCTAAAGTCACACCAAATAATTTATTCAAAAAGTGAAACTCCATGTATTACGCACAAATGTTTGTTTGCTCGTAATAACATTAAGTTAACAACTTTAGAATAACTTCAGATCAAATCATACTAACTATGCTATAAGCAGCATGCGTTCGTTTGGAACTCATTTACTTTGGAATCTTTATTTATTCTCTTAAATGCCTTATATTAGGACGTTAACTTTGTTTGCGCGATTGCTGCATTTCGTTTGGAGGTGGAAGTAGCAGAATTGAAGCGCCATCTTTACTGCTTGATTACATTTTTATCATTTCTAAGAAGAGGGAAAAATAAAATTTGAAGATAATATTTTAACTCATAAGCCACAGTCTATTTTAAATAAAGGTATTGAAATAATTGAAATGCTATTCATTTTACTGGTACGTAAATGAGCAATTTGCCTTGTGGTACACATACAAAATGTCATACATACATAAGTGCCAATATGCAATCACCGTCATAAGCCTGTATTACCAGAGCTAAAGTTTTTCAGGTATTTTTAGGGTGAAGCTGAGTTTTACACATGAAAGAAATTTTATAAAAACAATTGCAATTGTGAAGAATTTTCTAAAAAACAGTCAAAAGACCTATTACTTCAAAATGTGCAACAGCCCTTACTTTTAGCATAATTTTAATCTCGGAAATGATTAAAAAAAAAATATTTTAAAGATTCCGCGAGGTGAACTGAAAGATAGCGATTCCGGGCTAGCAAAATGGTGGAAGCTAACTCTGCTTACCACGACTTTTACTCTCATTGGGAGCCCTGTTAAGTTGGGTATATCGTCTGAGTTATCGCGACAGTCCCATTTTCTTATCAGCTTGCCGAGTCCGAGGGCCAGAAACGCCGGATTACGCGTTCCGGAAAACTTCTTCTCCGGGATACAAACTAGGGCATTGTTTGCTCCTTGAAAACGCCTTCTTCCAGACCATTACTCGTATTTGTGGAACGCTTGATTTGCAGTTTCCAGGTTACATGAGTGATTAGCGTCTTGACCACGATGGCTTAAACTGAAGTTTAAAATTGAATACAAATTTATTGTCAATTGTAGTGATCAATTTTGGAAATCGCGGACAATAACTGGATCGTGCTTTCATCGAGCTTTGATTACGTACTCATGAAAATTGAGTTCTATTACTATTACTGGTTGGTGTGGAGCAAAATGAAAATTCCCTACTTGTACTCACTCTGCGACCAACGTGCTAACCGAGAAAATATGCATTAATGACTATTAATTCATTTTTTGGGTGGCAACCCACACGCTTCGAGCTCGCCCTTGGATTTTTTTTCATCTGCTACTACCTGCTTAATTTGGCTGTTCGTTCTAGCTTATGGCATTGTCTAATGATTTCAAGCACAGGTTTTTTACGTTGGTTCTTATATAATTCAGAACGGGAATCAGCTTTCGGATTTTGGAGTTCGCTTTCAGTTTTTACTTCATGAACATTTGTAAGTTATTCTCGACGCCCTGATCGGTTTTCGTGCGATGAGTACCCATTAACGTCGTATTGTGTTTTATCTTTTATTTCTTTGTTTACACATTAATAGTAATTTGTATTTTCAATATTCAATGAAACCAATTTCAGGGAAAAATTTTTTTGTTGATGTATTTATTTTCTAAATCCTCCCTTTAGAGGAGGGAAACTTTGTTACGTGTGGAAATTTTGATTGTTCATTCACTCCTAGCTGTTGACCTTGAATAAGTTCTCTGGTAAATACTTTCAAACTTTTTAATATGTTATTACATTGCGCATAAGTGGATTGCTTTTCAGTTTACCTTTCATTAGCGTGCACAAAGAAATCGTGATCAATTGTTTAATCGTGATCACCACAACTTGTTCAACATTCTAGGAGTTTCTTATTATTTTAAAACTGAATTGGGCTCATTTTCTCAAGTAACAGAAAAACAAATTTGTCTTGCTCTACTAAATTATATCAGCTACCTCCAATAGGAACATGAAAAAAATTAAGTTGTTACGAAAGTCAGTACATTTAGATTTACTCACTATCGAGTTAAATTTAGCAGGTCAATCGTTGATTAAGCTAAATTTATTACGAGGAATTTCATCTCTATATCATATCCTTCAGTTATTTTAAAGAACGTCTAGTGCAGTCGCATTTTTTAGTGTTCTCTGATCACTCACTGGAGACGCAGCAACCTGCGCCAGGTGTCTCGTATAGGACACGCCAGTCTAGACAAGCCACGTTCGATACACTCAGCGAGAGTTGAAGGTTGGTTTTTAAACGCCAGTTAGGAGCCAGGCAGCTTGCTCATGTGATTCTTATTAATTATTTTGTGGCCCATCAAATACGAATGATGGCTTTCTGAGCCTCTTCCTCGGGTCCTAACGAGATCTAGCGTAAAAAATCCAGTGAGAATCTATAACTCCGTGAGAGCAAATCAGCTTTTGTTGGACAAGTGTCGACAGTTGTAGCGTTTCTGAGAACACTGGAATATTTGCAGTTCGGAATAATGACTTGAATGGAAACAAAGAAACGCACTTTCATAAGTAGTTGAGCAGTTCAAAGGACACATTCGTAGCTTAAAATACAATGGGTGCAATTTTTCATGCTTCCATACCATAAGATCACAAAATATTCAAATTAAGCTCTGATGTTACCTACATATACCGTCACCAACACTGAGCGTCTAGAAGTGCATTCCAATCGAGGACTTTAATTTGACGCTGGAAACACTATGGAACACAATTCTGCTGCACATCAGGTGCAGAGTTTCATATCTCCAATCATTTAGAGTTCGTTTGCTGAGAAATGATTCGTCAATGTCTTGGAAAACTGCACTCATGCGCTACTACAGAGGAATTTTTCCTACGAATCATTAATTTTCAAGTTTTTAATTATTTAAAAAAATAAATGATCCATCTGTTTTCAAGGCCATGTAATTGACTGTTTTCTTGTGTGTTAATTTATACTTCTTCGCATGAGCATTTATACGTCACTGAATGTGTTTAAACTTTTGATGACATTATACTTCAGGAAAGCAGTCTATTTTGTCTATTATTTGCAGCCTGTGTTAGATGTTTGCGTTTGCTTCTCGCACATGCAAATCAAGACTTAGACGGCGGTGTGTAGATCAATTGTGGAGTCATTTTCAAACTGTAGTTTGTATATTACTGTAATAGACCACTAGCTCACTTGCAAATAATTCCAGTGCATTTGATAACCTCAATGTTTTCTTTTGATTGTAACCGATAAATATAAGTAACTAAGAAAAATTAATCCCAGTGACGCATTGTTGAAAACACTCTCGTTAGTGCACACTTATATTGGAATATGAGCAGACGAACATAGCAACTAGTGATGTGAGGGATTGATGTTAAAAGTAAAATGAGCAGATTTCGATTATTTCGCGTCTATGACTATGAGGTCGACGTTCGACACAATTTTTCATTCATACTTATCAACTCGTGTGCCAAAGAATGAGCCCGGAGAGGATAAAATGTTAGACCATAACACAAATTTATACCTCCCATGCTAATAATACCGGTAAAAAAGAGTTCACTGGAATCAAAGACATGAGAAGGATTTTTGTAAAATTCAAACTGTTCCATTTGCAACATAGCTAGGACAGTACGAAAAGTTAACTACCTAAAATAGTGTTGTCATAATATACTCACGAGCGTAAGAAACTTCCGTTGATCTTATTTTGACCATGCATTTAAATGCAAGTAACTAAGAAAAAGTTCATAAGGGTGAAATTATAAAATAGACAATTCAATGAGTAACTTTATTATTAATTTAATTTATTTCCTTCGAAGACGCTGAATTCGTTTTTGAAGTAAGGAGGTGAGATAAAACAGGTTCTGTGTGAGACCTTGAGTAGATCGAACTGTCATCTGAATGTGCTTGAAATCTTTGCAATGCTATTAAATTTTCATTTTATTTTGTCAGAGATTAATAAATTGATGGCTTTGTGAGAGTTATCTGGATTTTCATGTTGGCAAATTTGCCTTCCTCTAATCAGAAGTTTGAGCGTCCTGTCAAACATTTCCCATTCTGCGCCATAATTAAGTTTACCTCGACAAACTTCGAACGGCAGTCTCAAATTATCAGCCAGATCTTTACGTGCACATAATATGCGATGTCTTCTTAAGAGACGTAGGATTGAGAAAAAGTACTTCCAGCAATTTTTGTATTATTTGTCATTGCCGACATAAAAATCCATGACAGAATAAAACAACCTTGAAACGTTTTTTACAATTTTTGCGTTGTTGTCTTTACAAATTCACTGCTCAATTCAGGTCAAGGAAAGAACATTGCGAGAAGAAAGTAAAAATTAAAACGGCTGATTAATTTAATTCTGCTCCTTTTCAACCAGATTTATAGCATAAAGGTTGATCAGATCCTATTCCATGGTATACTTTTATGAAGATCCCGAACTGTACCTTTTGGAACAGCAGCCTAGCTGTGTAGTCACTCCTCATTCATTTTACTGATGTTTCTGCACCGAGGCCAGAGGCATTTTACGAGGCTGTGTCGTGCGGAGGACTGGTTGGAAGTGCTCACGTCAGCGCTTCTTTTGAGCGAATACATTATTATGGAGCTCAGCACGAGAACACGGACAAGAAGCGCTCGCTTTTGCCAGTCGTTTGCCCCATTACGAGACTGCGACTTGTTCGCAAATTGCATCACTGCTGCGCGCCAGTCCCGCTCTTAATTCTGTCTCATGCAAAATCGTAAATTTCGATAACGCTTCAGTAAAACACGAAGCCAATCATTTTAATGCGTGCTTTCAGACTCGAGTTCAAATTTTTCCAAAATCATTTTCTGGATTTTTGGGTTTTCTTTGTTTTATGCTCCAGATCATCCGTAGTGATTTTTGCAGTCGTAAATTTTTTGATTATCTATGTTCAAAAATAAACCTAAACACATACTCTCAGCACTTGAAATAGGAAATCACTAATAAACAGTAAACTAATTTATATGTGCAGTATATGTTTGCAATTACGTCTTCATACGTTAATCACTTCCCACAAGCCAAATTTAAGTACCACGAAAAAGTCTACGGTGAATGAAACAAAACTTAGAAATTTTTTCCCTGTTCATTACAGATACTTCTTGCCAGGTGTGCATTTTTCTGTAGCTAACTAACTCAAGCATCGATTGATGGAATAGACTTGAATTTTGAATACAGTACCCATTCATGTGTTCTTAGAATTATTTTCATACGCCCGATTTACTTGTTTTGATGATGTTAAGATATAAAGTATATAAAGTAATAAAGTATAGAACTTCAAAATTCCTACTATTGAGAATTTGTAAATTCCTACTAGTTCTAATCGAGTTCTTATTATCAATAACCCCTGAAATCATGTCCAATTTGCCTGGGTTGATTTCCGTTTCTGGAAACGTGAAAATTAAAAAATCCTAACTATAAATTTACTTTGAGTTTTCATACCTCAAAATTTCCCAAGTTAATTTTGAGCTTTTCTTTTTATAACAGTTTCGTTCCTAAGACCCCATGGGCAATGCTGGTGTTGCTCGACTTTTCTCAGAGAAGACAGCCGCTGTGGAGGAGCTAGTCTCGCGTGAACAATTACTGGCGCTCCCGTGTGACGCGAAAACACACATCTTCTGAAGTCGAAAAGAGTGTTCCATTCTTTATACGAGCTTCATATGAGGTATCGTTGAAAAGGTTTAACAAGGTTGTGCTTTAATGCCATAATTTCATTGCAATTCACGTTGTCGGGAAAGTTGGGAAATATGAGACGGTTGTTTTCACAAAAATCACAGCGCTGGTATGGACTCGCAGCTAGCACTCTGACACAAAATGACGCCACTGAAAATCATTTTGCGGCTTCGAAGTATGATCACACACACACGTTGGCCTCAGTTTTCAGTCCTAACAGGAGGTTTTAATAAATTTTGTAAATCCAAATTTACTGTAGTATCACTCAAACTTATATTATTTCTGGGCTTTGAAGATGTCTTCAGTGAGTAACTTTTCTTTTTATTCGTTGCAGCAGCTCTGAATAAATATGATATCATTGAGGATGTTATTTTATCTGAATAGAATTGGTGTACATTTATCATGGGATGAATTTTCTCAAATATAAACTAATTAAAACAATAAAACGTTTTCAATAGCAATCCCAACACTTGCGCTGATAATCTTGGTCCAGTTTTAACTCGCAGACCATTTTGGACCTTCGCACATCTTGTCGACGGCGAGAAAACTTCTACATTTGATGGTCATGCTTGCCTCCCATAACCAGAGACGCGTAAAGCCGGCTTCTTCTTCCTTCCCGGGGTTTATTTCCTTTTTATTGTAGTGGGTGTCCAATATGAAGCCACCTAAAATAAGTGCGCCCTGAGACCCGCTGCGTCCAAAAGTTCAATGGAGTTTACTTTCTAAGCCTTCTTCCCCCCAGATGGAATAACAAAGTCATGTGGAAATTTGGTAGGTAGGCGTCTTCTGTCGCGTGAACTATGTTAAAAGTGATTACTAAAGATGATGGAGAATCCCTGATAATTTAATGTGGTTTGTATTTTGATACAGTTTAATTTTTGTCGTTGGTTTTTGGGTATTTTTGTCTTTTACTTTTTGGTGTGGAATTGAACTCAGCGTAATTCTGATTAATCATGTTATTAAATTTAATTTAATTGTTATTTTAAAGGGAAGTGAAGAAGAGTGGAAAGTAATTAAGAATGTCCCAACCAGAACGTTGCATTCGCTTGCTTAGTCTACTTTTGAGGGAAGCCGGTCTTTGTGGTTCTTCATCAAGTTCACAGACGCCTTTTCCTAGAAATTTTTACTCACAATGACCAGCGTCGCTGAACTCCTGAGAATTCCATGCTTAATTTCCTCAGCATGCTGTGAGTACATAATTCATGCTAGTCATAAATGTCACTGACCTGCTGAGAATTTCATTCGGTCGGTGCTCGTAATATCCCTGACCTGAGCCTAAAGATATGAGGAACTAAGTCTTAAAATCGCCATCTTTTTCTGTTCTTCAGGGATTTTCTGCTGGTATCAGAAGCGAAGAGAAGCAAGCGCGCATTGAATGCATAATTCGAGTTACTTTGCCGCCTAAAAATGCATTATTTTTACATTCGCAAGCTGTAATCTTTAGACGAAGGTTTTCTGAGCTGTTCACGCCGTCAAAAAAGTTCGGGTTCTCTACTTTGCTCATCAAGCTGCCCCACAAAAGCTGGCGTCAATCCACTGTTTTTTCGTTCATGTTTAATGTATAAATATGGAAACTTGTTGCAAGCTTCGCTACTTTACATAAGAATGTAATTACACCTTTCCAGGGAAAAAGTTCTCCTCAAAAATGTCCCTAAGCATTTGATGCTCACGAAAAGATGGAGTATTGGCCTCTTAATTTTTATTGAAAGTTTTGAACATTAAAGGCGAAATATGTTCATGAACGTCGGAGTGTGCCGCTGTCACGGAGTTTTGAAATAACTTCCTCGTTGTGGTTAAGAGCTACATTTAAGATTTCAAAAGTTATTTGTTTTGTTGGTGGATGTTCACTCGATACAGGTTTAAAATGTATTGAAAAGCTTGATTTTTAGAATAGACCATTAGTATCTTCTGAGAGAATCATTGTACATGCATACCTCCCACACACATTGGCATGCAGAATTTATTTACAGAAAAAATTCCGTCGGAATAAAATTTGGTTTTTACCAACGTCAGAGGCGTTTGCAGTGTATCAATACTCAATGATGAGTTAGTGTTTTATCAGCTGAACTATTTGAAAATCCTAACGTGACATTCACGCTTGGTGTGCCACAGAAATAAAAGTGTTTCGAAATTTACGTTGTAACGATTCCGTAATTCGAGTTATGAAGTTCCGAAAGCATCATCTCCAGTTTCTTCTTCGTTTTAATGTAGACTATTCAATTCTTTCGGACTATCCTACCGTGGCAGTTGCTTAAAGAATTTACAAAGATTTCTTTTAGGACCCTAGAAAGTAACAAAACCATGTTTTCTTCTGAATCTGTCGAGAGGTGTTTAATTCTTGATGCCATTGTTTATTCAATCACAAAATAAAATTCAACATAAACTCTTTCGTTCTTTTTTTGTCAGGCATGTATTCCAAAAAGCAAGGTTTATATCATCTACCAAAGCATTTAGAGTTTTTCAACAGAATGTTCGTTACAGAGCCCACAAGCTGTAAATTATTTTCTAAACTTTTTTTTTTGCCTAAAACTTCAGAATATTCATATACTTCACATGTGTTTTTCGTTCTTGAAATAATGTATGTTTGTCCAAGAAATATTTCTATTCGCACCCTCTCTGTGTGCTAATAAGCCCTAAATTCTAGGCCGCAAACCCCATCATATGTTCAGTAATTTTAAGATTATTTTCCTCGCTAGAAATATTCCTTAAATGTCTATAAATATCATTATCTGCAAGCATTTTCTAAGAAATCACAAAGGCTTCACAACGAATATTATTCTCGGCGGGATGTCATCTTAAATTCATAAGCACGTCCAGGCTGCCTGAGAGCAAGCCAACTCCGGAGAGTAATGCCCTGGAAATAAAGAAAATTACATAAAGAAAAGTTAATTCATATTCTCCCACCACCGCTCACAAAATTCGTAGTCTGTTGTGTGAAAATTTAATTCGGGATGATTCATATTTTCTTGAGAAAAGATGCGAGGGAAATTTACATACATGTGAAATGTTGAAAAATTTATAATGGTATTTATAATTACTCTCGGAAAAAAAGATCGTATTCATTAAATGGTGCAAAACGTTTTAAATTTCAAACATCCCATGAAAACGAGTGTGAGCATGATACAAATTTGAAAATCATTTTCAAGATTTAAAAATAAATACCTCTACAGTTGAAAAATTCATCGTCATGCATCATTTACTAGCTTTTAAACAGCTTCTGCTCACCGTGAAAAAAGAGATGTAAAGTTGCGATTAATTTCAAAGTAGATGTTTTACGACACGATTTGAAAATTTTGATTAAATTCTTTCGAAACGTAGACACATTGAGCGTTTCAATCGACCGAAGAATGACGGTCATTTAAAGACCGTGCGCTGATAACTTGGTGCACGCACTCGACGACGCTAAAGCGCCTTTTTTCGGCGCTAAACTAAACTTTCTTTATGGTCTTGTGTATGCAACCTTAAAGATTCGATGTATTTCAGCTCATCAGTGAGAATTGAAAATGACACACAAAAATAAAAATATTCAGGAGTGTACGGGTTAGGCTTCACAGCTTTTGATTTTGAAATTCATCCCTCAAAAAATAAAATGTTACTTCCAGCCCTTCCCATGGCACGATCATATTTTCCTAACTTCGTTAAATGCCTAAAGGTAAGCGTCTCTTTCAAGAAGATGGAACGATGTTGCTTTCACAGCACTCGAAATTTTTTAAGAATTATCAGCAGCGTAAGCCTGACACATTGAGTATAATTTGGAATGAAAATGCAGGTTACAACAAGGTTGCATTGTTGACTTCGAATACTGTACATTGATGGTGCTTTAGCCCCGCTGTGTACATGCGATTTGCGCTATTTTTCGATGAAATTCAATTGCTGAGAAACTATCGTTCTCCGGATCTTCGGTTTGCTCAAACGATGACCTCAATTGAAAACGGTGGCCCTCGAACGTTACGAATTCTTGGAAAATCAAATTATTTGGGGCATTTCTGTAAACGCTTCACAATCCAGGCGAATGATTCTCTTGATAGCTTGTAAATCAGATACAACAGATCTAATCTTAACCGTTGATTGGCAAGAGCATAGACCTTCGCACATTTGGGTTTGGATGCGCGTGCCTCCAGGAAGCCTCAAAATTAAAAATCCTCAGACTCTCATGGTGAACACTGTGATCGCTACGAGGCTGGAAATATTTGGATAAATGGGATTTAAGCCTTTACAGATGCTGAAATGTTGTGTTTTTAGTATATTTTGCATTTAATCTAGTAACTTCTAAAGCTTCAACTTCACATAAAAAAATAATCAACGAGAGGAGTTAAAATTGTTGCCGAGCAACGTGAATCAAATCGCGAGGTTCCTAAGTCAAAGCGATTCTAATCACGATAGCTTCTGCAGTCCTTCGACCAGTGTACTGTAGATCTACGATGTCTCACATACGTTTCGTGCACTTCTTGAATATAATCAAACTTTTTATTCTATCTGTTGAATTGTATTTTCATTGATGACTAGCTACCATGCAAAATTATGTGACATCAATAAAAAATGAGTTTTGAAATCAAGAAGCAAACAATTTGCCATATGCATTTACTGAGTTTCGCAAAGAATCAGAAGAGACAAGAAAACATTAATTTACTTACGCTGTCATGCTGCAAAATTACTCCTACGAAAAATGACAATATGATAGGGAATGAGTTAGACTAAGGAGTCCCATCTGGCGCTAGGTTGTTGCAGACAGTAGATTAATTTCCCATTGTAGGCTGATTTGCTGCCGAGCTCCACAGTCCTCCAAGTCTGAAGATACAGCCATTGCTCCTCTGCAGTATCCCATTCGATAAAAATTATGGCCAGAAAGATTCAAGTGATCAACTCATAAAGTTATGAGTTAAAATGCAAGTTTGAAGTTATTGAGTCATAGGGTAGAATAGTAACGCCGCAAGCGCCAACTTTCCCAGGCAAGATCTGAAGTCACTGTAAGCGCAGTGACACACCTAAGAGGCTGCTGAAGTTACAGAGTATCCGGTGAAGTTGGAGCGGTAAGCAGGGCGTCTTCGTCTCCGAGGTTCCATCTCTTTAATCCGCACTGTACTCTAGCCTCTGCTAACCTCAAGGGCGTTATGCTGAGAGACGCACAATCCAGGATCCGGGCGTCGCAAATCGCATGGGAATAACAGACAGACGCACAATTTGGGATCTAGCGTAGGTAACTACTTGGGTCTACCGCAGACAGACGCACAATCAGGGATCGAGGGAAGGTAACTACTAGGGTCTACCGCAGACAGACGCACAATCCGAGATCTAGCGTAGGTAACTACTAGGGTCTACGCAGACAGACGCACAATCCAGGATTGAGCGTAGGTAACTACTAGGGTCTACCGCAAACAGACGCACAATCCAGGATTGAACATTGGTAACTACTAGGGTTTAGCGCAGAGAGATGCACTATCCAAGATCCAGTTGTCATACACAGCTTGGGTAAAGGTTAGGGAATCGTGCAATCCTAATCTGGAAGGTCGGACAACTGTACAGAAAGCCAGAAACAGCTAAATGTAGCAAGTCTTACTACTGGACTATTGAACGGCGCGAGCTACACGTTGCAGAAAAGTAGTTTACCTTGTAGTTTAAATCAAATTAAACATAGGAATTGCAAAATTCTGCATATGAAGGTTTTCTTCATCTCAGTTATCAGCAGCCTGGAAAACCTTAAGCAACGCAGTCACCAACTTCATCGATAGTTCGAAATCTTGAGCGATATATCAGATTTACATACTCAGGTCAATGATTAATATAGGTATGGGGAAAAGGTGGGATAAAATAATAAACTCTTAAAAGAAGATCTGAGAGGCTTCTATAAAGTACCTAGTATTTTTTGTTATATCATGTGTAGTTTTATGCAGCATTCGGGAATATGATTTGCACGTCGAAAAAATTGCTGCATTAAAGTCTTAACAACAATTTCTACTATCCCTCACCTACAAAAAGCTACAACAGGATGAGGACAAATATCCAACAAGGCAAAGCTCTTCGTTTGCACCAAGTTTGCGCCACTCGACTTGGTCTAGTCAGCGCCGCCCTCAGAGAAGTGAAGCAAATTTACGACAGCCGAGTAATGAATTTCATAGACTTATTACGTACTTGCGATGCATAACCTAATTAATGTTGAACTTTGTGAGCATCTAGGGACTTGAACTTTAACAAGGAGAATTTTCAAGCTTATATTGTGGCTGTAAATTATACACAGCCTCTTGACGGAAAGTCAATTCTTTGCTCAAATTTTTACGTAGTTGAAGAACAGGAATTTTTGTCGGTGAGTACTTGGGCATCTCTCCAAATTTGAGAAAAATTTCAGTATTCATGTCTGATATATCTCACAAGACTACAAACTGAGTCCTGATTTCCAATGCTCTATACATTTACTAACATCTGATACTAGGGTAAAATTAAATATATGTAGACATGATGCTTTCGATATTTGACGATAGCTTCTGTAGGTAATGATTATGCGTAGAACAAATCATTTTATGAGTTTGCTTTATCATCAGATTACACAAGCGATAAATTAAGAATCAATTGAGAAAAACCAGCATGAAAACCCTTCTCTCAAAACCGTCAAAATTGCAGATTATATTCTGTTCATTTTGCATCAGATTCAGCAGAATTTTTAGATCACCAATTTTTGCCATCAACTATCAATTTTTTGCCATCAGCCATTAATTTTTTGCCCTTAGCCATCACTTTTTGCCATCAGCCATCAATTTTTTGCCCTCAGCCATCAATTTTTGTCATCAGAAACAT